>VMBQ01012526.1:6038-19450 GCA_007657795.1 Dreissena rostriformis | reverse complement strand
TCTATATTCAGGAGGACATAAATCTCAATTTGTATCAACCACTCCATACTGGAGATAAATGCTTTCAAACATGACTTGTGGCGTCTGATGTCAATAACATGATTTGCAATACCCTTGCCAATACGGCCTGTACTGGTGAACATAGGTCTGACTTGCTCTTATATGGAGAACCAATATATTATGTTTCCCATATATCAGAAAATAATCTAAGTGGAAAAGTATCAAAGAGTGCTTTAGGAATGCCAATTGNATGTATATCAGAAAATAAGCTGAGTGGAAAAGTATCGTTGAGTGATTTCGGAATGCCAATTGTATAAATCTCTTCAAATATTTATAGGTCAAAGCCACTACAGACATTGGTCCAATACCAAAAATAGACATTTTCGTTAGTTGCCGTTAGGGTTTTTTCATTTGATTTTTTTTGTCAAAACAATTATATCTTGAACAAATCAAGACTCTAAATGCATAATTGTATATTTTAATGCATTTTTATTTAAAAAATACAATGCTATTTTCAACATGCCAAGTAACAAATAAGGGCCAATCGCAAATTCTTGTAAAGCTTTTCACATTCAAACTTAGTCAATCTATTATACAAATTGCTTCTATATTCAGGAGGACATAAATCTCAATTTGTATCAATCACTCCATACTGGAGATAAATGCTTTCAAACATGACTTGTGACGTCTGATGTCAATAACATGATTTGGAATACCCTTGCCAATACGGCCTGTACTGGTGAACATAGGCCTGACTTGCTCTTATATGGAGAACCAATATATTATACTTCCCATATATCAGAAAATAAGCTTAGTGGAAAAGTATCAAAGAGTGCTTTAGGAATGCCAAATGTATAGATCTCTTTCAATATTTATTGGCCAAAGCCACTACATACATTGGTCCGATACCAAAAATAGAATTTTTGGTTGGTTACTATGAGTTTGTTTTTTTCAATTGAATCTTTTTGAAAAAAAAATAAAAAAATCTAAAAATGCTTTGTATTTCTGCATCAGAGGGATGAAAGGGACAACTGTTAATNGAGAAATGGGGGGGGGGGCGCTATTATTTTGATCACTCCTTCATTTTATAATATGATAGGGGCGCGTTTATTAGGGCGGGAGCGTTTATTAGGATAAATACGGTATATTGCAACAGACTGGTATATATTGAAACAAAATGAGACACATTGCAACAAACTGATATATTTTGCAACAGACTAACACAATGACATTTCAGACCAGTTATAATTATATCTCTTTATTTTATGCAACACTTTATCAGATTTTAATCACTTTCCCAAACATCGCTTTACAGCAATTAGTTATACATGTACCATTGTGTCGTGTTCTGAGAAAACTGGGCATAATGCATGTCAGTCCGCACAGGCTAATCCGGGACGACACTTTCCGCCTAAACTGGATTTTCGCTAAGAAGATACTTTATTTAAACGAAAAATGTCATAAAAGCGGAAAGTGTCATCCCTGATTAGCCTGTGCGGACTGCACAGGCTAATCTGGGACGACACTTTATGCACATGCATTTTGTCCAGTTTTCTCAGAACTCGACACATTGTTACAAGTTTTGTGTGTGCAATGTTCATTGTGTGTACAGAAACTGTAGGCAAACAATGTTGACAACAGAAGACATGTAACCATTCTCACTTGTCAATAAGAACACTGTAGCTGAGCTAATACGCCAACTTGAGGGTCTTAATTAGAATGGTCTTTTATCAAGGTATGGCAGATCACTAAGTATATAAATATATATGTACTTTTCACAGTTTTTATGAAACCAATACATACACAAGAGTGCCAAATGTCACAAGATAGGCCCGTTCAAAGGTTTTGGACACAATGCTTTATGCTTGAAATGCACTAAGTGACCTCGAGACCTAGTTTTTGACCCGACATGACCCATATTTGACCTTGACCTAGATATTGTCTAGATACAACTTCTGACCAAGTTTGGTGAATATCGGATGAAAACTATTTGAATTAGAGAGCGGACACTGCTGTCGCCACCGCCGCCGCCCGCCCGCCAAGGGTGAAACTATAATACGTCCCTTTTTGAAAAAACGGGCGTATAATAATTAACAGCAAAATTATCATAAATTCATTAGAATATATTACTATTAAATAAATGTACCTATTATGAAACTCAATTTTGGATAATAACTTTTTGCATTTTGCGATTTGACGTCTTCTTTCATTTCAAGAGTATGAGCAATTTCTGCCTTTAAAAAAATGCATACAAGCTAAACCATGCTCAAACCAAACCAAGATCAAAATTCCTTACTGAATGCAGATGTATTCAAAAATTGTAATTGTACATGTCTTTGAGTTAACAAATTACTTGGTAGCAAAATGAACGTACCTTGCTCTATTGTTCCTTTCTTTAAATCTGGTTTCCGTGTTTTCTTCTTTGGTACTTTTTGGAATGCTGCAAACTCAACAATCGCCGGATATTCATTACCTGAAAAGTATTACATGCNTAAAAAAATTCAAAGAAAATGCTAATTTTAGAAATTCAGCAGACGACATTTTAGCAGACGATAAATTACCCAGCATGCAAAGGGTTAATTATAGGAATAATGAAACTCCAGGAACATGATCTTTCAAGAGAAAAATTCCTGTTACCATGTACTACTTTAAGACCAAAGCTCCATATTAATAAACTTAAACACAAAATACAGCTAACAAAGTAAACAAACAAAATGAACTTCGCTCTGAGAAAAAAAGGGCTTCATGCATGTGTGTAAAGTGTTGTCCCAGATTAGCCTGTGCAGTCTGCACAGGGATGACACTTTCCGGGATGACGCTTTCCGCCTAAACTTGGTTAGAGACTTCCTTTAAACAAAAAATCCATAAAAGTGGAAAGTGTCGTCCCTGATGAGCCTGTGTGGACTGCACAGGCTAATCTGGGATGACATTTTACGTGCATGCATTAAGCCCAGTTTTGCCAGAACAAGGCTCTAGTTTACCTTTGCTGTCCACAAAAACATAGTCATCAAACTTGTCTCGGAAATTTGCAATGTCCTCATAATTCAAAAAGTTGATGTATGCACGAGAAAATGCATTAGCTCCAAGACTGAAAATGAAATAATGTTTAAACATTCTAGGTCAATGCAAGGTCTACGTGAAAACCAAAAAGTTCTTATGTCATTTGAAACAAAAACCGTCGGAGACAGGTGATGCTCCACAAAGTTTTTTTTGTCACAATATTGCACTATATATTCAGATAAAAGGAAACGTCTTGAGGGGCATTACTTTGGACAAAATAAAACGATGGATGGTTTAGCAATTTAAAATTTTCAAAGGGCCATAACTCTCTTAATAAATCATCTAACCAGAACCCACTTATAACATGCGCATCTCCTCAAGGTAGTTAAGCTTCCCATAAAGCTTCATTGAATTCCAGTCAGTAGTTGGGGAGAAATAGCCCGGACAAGAATTGCACTATATGTACAGTTAAAGGAAAATTTCAAAGGGCCATAACTCTGTGAAAAATCATCCGACCAGAACTGGCTGATAATATGCACATCTCCTCTTGGTAGTGAAGCTTCCCATAAAGTTTCATTGAAATCCGGTCATTAGTTGCTGAGAGATAGCCTGGACAAAAATCCGGAAGGACGCACAGACACATGGACAGACGAAGCGGCAACTATATGCTCCCCCCCACCCAAAATTTTTGGGGGAGCATAAAAATGTACACTTATTAATGTGCATTAGTTAATTTTACTTGTCAAACGCTTGTTTGAAAATATCTATACATGATACAGCCACATGCTATATAGGAATTTAATACAGTTACTTCTTAAGTTTTACAAATGGAAGCATTTGACTACCCTGCTAATCATACATTCTTTATCTGTACAGACCAATCAACTCTTGAGAACTTTTTATCTTACAAAGTACCAGTATACCAACAAACCGCAAGTGTCGTTCTGTCATGAACATTCTTTCAAAACAAGCAGTTATGACGTGAAACATATCCAACCAAGGACTTTAAATTTCCTTCCTATGTAAACATTTTCTTAAATGCCCGGAAAACGCACACCATTTTCCCAAAAATGAGGGCAAAGGGATCTATATTCAAGAGATGAAAATAATGTGAAAACAGCAGAGTCTTACCTTAAATCAGCCTTCATAAAATAGAAGAAGTCATAGTTTGGTAGAGGTGATACCTGCTCCAACAGCTGTTCCCCAGTCAGAGACGGCGGCAACCTGCGTATTACCACCTGCAAAATGTGAGGGACATGCAGACTTTGAAAAAGCAAATTAATAGAGCCTCGTTCTTGGAAAGCTGGGCTTAATTCATGTTGGTTAAGTGTTGTTCAAGATTAGCCTGTGCAGTCTGCACAGGCTAATCAGGGACAACACTTTTGCTTTAATGGAATATTTCCATAAAATTACGCGAAGCCGAACTGAAATAGGTAACTTTTGACCATGCAGACTTCTATTTTCAATTTAACTAGTTTCTGTTTAAGCGGTCGTGCTGCTTTTGAGCAACCTGGGCACATAAAAGTGATCAAGAATTGCATACACACAAATGGTCACCATTTGTTCAAATACATTTAGGCATATGTTACTATAAAAAGATTTGATAAAATAAGCGTCCAATATTCCCACTAAACACACGTATATCACCTGACATGATGTTCACGCACAGCTCTTATGCTATCATCAAGTGCCCAATTTCGATGCCTCTAAGCAGTGTGTTCAAGTTTTTTGCTCAAAATAGGGATTTATGTAATTAATATTGTTATTTCATTACACATTAACCTTTAATTTTCAGATTTAAAATGCAATTGAGTGTGCTATCAACCAATTTTTTTTGATAAACGAAATGATCTAAGTGTACTGGAACGGCGGAAATATTTGTTGAGAGTGCCCTAAAACGACGCCTCTGATTGGTTTATACCCGATTTCAATGCAATCATCACTCATGTGGAGACTGAATGCATGAAACATTAACCCATGGTTGCTGTACTTAAATTTGTATCACTGTTAAAGCAATCTGGATCTGAAATTAAACAAATCAATAAAGATTTTGAATTTTGGGATGCCATACTCTCTGGCAGTGGTTTTAATAGGGGCCCCTGTCAGCAACACCTGTTCATAAGCTTTGTTTATGGAAGTAGGTGGAAAGAACCTGTACTTCTTTTGTGGAACCTACATGTACAAATATCAATAATTAAATGAAAATAAGTAATAAACATAAAATGCAATTACCAACCTAAACACTCGCTACATGTAGTTACAATTGTATAAAAGCAGAAACCGACTTCAAATCAAAGTTAACGCATACACCTTTTTCATAGTGAAAATTAATTTATTTATACAATGTATTTTCAAATGGCAGCCATGTGACTTATGAATGAAAATAGTGAAATTTTACAGATGAAACCGATGCATTTTCCCACTTTCTTATTTACAAAGAAAATTGGATGTTAAGTGTTCAAAAGTTTTGCATTAAGTAAAATACTTTAAAAACCATCAATTGCAAACCAATCAACCATGTCTTACCTTTAAACCAGCTATTTTCCACATAACAAACAACAACTATAGTAAGTTGTGCGTAGTGTACCATGTGCTATTGTATGATGTCAACGGATGTCGCTTATGTATCAACTTGAGGCAAAGAAAAAATGGAGTCAAATAAGGGCAGCGTCGTTTCGGGTCACTCAACGATAAAATCTATGATGATTTAATTCAACATTTCCTGAAAAGCGGGAGCAAGTAAAAGTTTTTTATGCTTCTTTTTGCATTTTTATGAGAATTAATCAATAGAAGCCTTACACCGTCGAAAATACCCCATACCAGGATAAGTGTAACACTTACAGTGAGCAAGAAATGTTGTAATCATCTATGCTATAGTCTGGTTGAGTCGTGCGTAATTTTCATAAAGATATGACATCACAAATATTTTATAAATATATGACCATGAATCATTATGAAAACAAGGGCTGTTTGTAAAACATGCATGCCCCCCATNAGCAAATTACACTATAGATCCAATATTACGCGATTGACGGGGTCCAATCAACGCGACCGCGTTATAAACGGATTCGCGTAATAAGTTCTGAGCGCATTTATTGCCGGGGCCTATACAAACAGGTATGGTATTGGTCCCTGTTCATTGCCATGCTGTGTTGTCATTCTCCAATACATACATATAAACCAAATCCTATCAATAACTGTATACATACCGCTTTTATAATGTGCATATATATCCGATAATCTGAAATAATTACCACATCACTTAAAAAAAATGTTCCTGACATGTTATGACGATAAATGTGTATAAATAAGTCCGTTAACACGAACATATGCCTACCCATTATTTCAGAAGTGTAAAGAGTACAGTGCATTATGGGACAGAGCATTCATTAGGTACTGTTCTGATTGAATTATGGCAACCAATGGACAAGCGAATTTAAAATTAGATTGAATGCAATACGAGACAAAGAAATGTTTTATTGCGTCATATGCAGTCATGTAAAAAACGTGCTTCACGGGCACTTTCTGAAACCGGGCAAAAATGAAAGTGAATTTCTGTTAACAATTACTCTGCGTTTGCATGTAAATAAATTGTCTGGATTATTCAATTATTTTTCTCACATGTAACGAAAGATTAAACATAAAGAAAGATCTTTTTATTTCGCAGCCGATCCTTTCATATAGACAAACTGCAATAATTTAAAAGTAAGAATGTTTTTAATCTTTTTAATTAACTTTAATTTGATAACTATAATGGTACCGTAATTATACCGCATTTATAGCGCATTGAACCACCCTGATACGGAACAATTAACACTGACACGCTAGTTTTTCACACCTTTATTGACATTACACAACAGATTAACACCAATTGCCTGCCGAGTGTCGTTTAACCTCTAAGGGATTCAAATTGGTTAAACGGACTGTTGAATACAGCAATCAAGCTGTGAGCACCACCATCTTTGAAGTTTTCTGAAAATACATGAAGTAGTTGCATAACATGGAAGGTTGGAAAAAAAACGGGATCCAAGCACCCCCTGCGTTATATTGGATACAGAGTTATAACGGATTGTGTTATATTGGATTTACAGTGTTTATCACTTCTGTAGATATTTTCAATATAAGTGTCTATTGTCCTATGTCATTTAGTTATATTAAGGTGGCATAATGTATTTACAATTGTGTTCTTGGCTTTTTAATATTTAGCTGCAACATTACTGTTGATAAAAAAAGATACGTAAGTGAACAAAATTGGACACATATTGGAAAAAGCATATTTGATTTTTTATTAGCAAATCTGATTAAAATGCAAGTACATAAATTTGTTGTAAAAACAAATTTAAGAATGGAGAAAATCGGAATCAGAGACAAGAATTTTTTTAATTTAATACTACTTTTCCCAGTATTATGCAATGGTATGAAAACTTTGCCAAACTCCCTTTTATTATATCTATTTCCTAATCCATCAAAAAATACAATGCTATTTTCAACATGCCAAATACCAAACAAGGGCCAATCGCAAATTCTTTTAGATCTTAAATCACATCCATACTTCGTCAATCTATTATACAAATTGCATCTATATTCAGGAGGACATAAATCTCAATTTGTATCAATCACTCCATACTGGAGATAAATGCTTTCAAACATGACTTGTGGCGTCTGATGTCAATAACATGATTTGGAATACCCTTGCCAATACGGCCTGTACTGGTGAACATAGGCCTGACTTGCTCTTATATGGAGAACCATATTATGTTTCCCATATATCAGAAAATAATCTAAGTGGAAAAGTATCAAAGAGTGCTTTAGGAATGCCAATTGTATAAATCTCTTAAAATATTTATAGGTCAAAATATAGCCACTACGTCCAATACCAAAAATAGAATTTTTGGTTAGTTACCATGAGGGTTTTTCAATTGACTCTTTTTGAATAAAAAAATATAAAATCTAAAAATGCGTTTAAAGACTTTAAATGTATTTTTGCACCAGAGATGTGAAAGGGACAAACTGTTAATAGATTTACTAATTGAAAATTGAAGATACCAAAAAAAAATACAGTAACAGTATGGATTATTATATAATCATCAATAGAAATGGATAAAATTCAAAGGCGGCAATTGAAACGTTATTCAATGGTTTTTTGTGTGGAAAATATCAGCATTTCATTGATATCTTTCACAAATATTTGAGTGACTTGTTTAGCCCAGGCCTTTTCCTGGCCATTTTGGGAAAAATGCAATTTTGGAATTTGGGAATTGTTTCGTGCGAAAAGGTTCACTCATTTGGGAAAACTAATTCAATATAACCCTTTATAATGATTCAAATATAAGAACAAAATCATATAAAATATAGTTACATACTTTCTTAGCACCAGGAAAAGGCCTGGAGCCTTAAACACAGAAGTCTGAATGACAACATATTTACCACTCAAGATTTTATCTCTCAAACCGTTTGCAAGAGTCTGTAATGAACTTTGATTCCTCTAATGACCGAGACTTCACAGCTCACGCCACTAAACAAATTTCCTGTGACACCAAAGGTCCATCTTATGTGACAATTAAAGGACACTGGAAGCATGACAGGAACCTAGATTCCTATCAATCATTGCCAGCCAAGGCATTTGGAATCTAATTACCCTGACACTGGCTGCCAATAAGCTTACACCTACAAATGAGCCGTGCTCTGGGTAAACGGGGCTTAATGCATATGTGTAAAGTGACGCCACACATTAGCCTGTGCAGTCCACACAGGCTAATCAGGGAAGACACTTTCCGCCTTAACTTCCTTTTCGCTAAGAAGACACTTTATATACGTAAACAAAATATGCGAACTGCACAGGCAAATCTGGGACAACACTTTACACACATGCATTAAGCAGCTCGAATTATTTAATCCCTTGAAAACTAGATGGTGACAGAAGTATTCTGAGCAAATCACGCTGAATGCCCTTGATGGGTTTAAATGGGGAATATGACAGTACTTCTCATTTAGTATTTACAGACAATTTTATTTCTAGCTGCCACAACAGAGATATAATGAGATGAGAAAACTGGAGTGCTGCACTTACCATAATGAGGTGAAAAAACTGGGGTGCTGCACTTACCATATTGCCCCTGCGAAAATTTGTTCTAGAAATTGGAACGGTTCTGGAACNTAATGAGGTGAGAAAACTGGGGTGCTGCACTTACCATATTGGCGAGAAATGTCTAATGTTGTTTTGTACCTTGTCAAGCCTTTGCATGCTGGGAAATTTGTCATCTGCTAAAATGTCGTCTGCTGAATTTCTTAGATCATCATTTTCTTCACTTTTTTTCAAAGACCACTATCAGAATAGCAAACAGTTTGGATCCTGATGAGACGCCACGTTCTGTGGCATCTCATCTGGATCCAAACTGTTTGCAAAGGCCTTTAAAATCCGGTGCCAGCGCTCAAAGGGTTAAATCAACTGAAGCGGTAATTGAATTTTAATTGTCTGCCTACTTGAATTGTTATGGTTTTAAATTCGATTTTTGAGACGGATTTGTAAAGGGTAAAAATAAAAATTGGCATTCATTCCTGATAAATAAAAAAGCAAAAGATAAGTACTGTATAATTATAAGGGATGTCACAGAATATTCAGATATTTGAATATCTTCACACTTTGGCATTATTCAAATAGTAGTTTAATATCTGAATATTTCCATAAGAAAGGATGTTCTTTGTTACCAATATTGTAAGTACTACTTATAATTTACAAATGACTTGTGCTAAAATAGTGTATAATAGGTAAAATTCTAATACAAAATAAAACAATGAATTAACTTAAGATATTTATGCGTTGTGAACCCTGGCATTTGATATAGGGACACAAATTCAACTACACAACCCTTTACAACTACAAACGTCTCATAGCAATCTGAAACTGTGCATTCACTTAACAATTTTCCTTCAGTCACAAAAATGTGCACATTGACAATAATCAAATAACAGAAGAAGAATGACAAGACTCATTTGTTCTCATTATGAGTCGCTTTGCAGACATTAAAATCATCCACTTTATGGAGATAATCCATAATGGCCATGTTTATCTGCACAGTTTTCAACTCATCATATAAAAGTGTTCCAAAAAATTGCACAAAAAGCCAGATAATGAGACAAAACCTGCTGCAGCAAATGGGAGGAAAAATGATACCAGAAAATAAATTGCTTGTGACATTATAGACACTCTTTTCACATTAACTGTAACAACTAAAGTGAATCTGTGCTATTTATCAAAGCTTATTATGTCACTTCTGCAGACATTTTCAATATAAGAGTCTATTGTCCTATGTCATTTAGTTATATTACGGTGCCATATGGACAAAAAATATCAATAGTGTTGGAAAATACCACTTGTGTCATATTCCATTAATTTTTATGTCCCTGAAGGTGGGCATATAGTGATCGCACTGTCTGTCTGTCCTTCTGTCTGTCCGTCTGAAATTCTGTCACACTTTGCGTTTAGGTTTCGAAAAATGTGGAAAAACACTTTGCGTTTAGGTTTAGAAAAATGTGGAAAAAGGGGGCATAAGTCATCCTACGGTGACAAGCCTTGTTTTGGCTAATTTTATAATCAAACAAGATGTGTTTGTGAAACACTATGTCCCCTTTTGAGCGATTTTGACCCATATATTTGACTTTTGACCTTGAAGGATGACCTTGACCTTTCACCACTCAAAATGTGCAGCTCCATGAGATGCACATGCATGCCAAATATGCAGTTGCTATCTTCAATATTAAAAAAGTTATGGCCAATGTTAAAGTTTGACGCAAACAAACCAACAAACAAACCAACAAACAGACAGGGAAAAAACAATTTGTCCCCCAGTATAGACTGGGGGACATAAAAAAGTACATGAATTTGGTGTAAAAAATATAGTCATTAGCTTACACATTTTGTTGTTATTTAAATTAATTTCCACAAATTTAAGAATGTACCAAATTGGAATCAGAGACAAGAAATTTGCAAATTTAATACTTAATTCCAAGTACTATGCAATTGTATGAACATTTTTCCACACCCCCTTATATAATATTTTAATGCATTTTTATTTCCCAATCCATAAAAAAATACAAAGCTATTTTCTACATGACAATTACCAAACAAGGGCCAATCACAAATTCTTTTAGAGCTTAAATCACATTCAAACTTAGTCAATATATTATACAAATTGCATCTATATTCAGAAGGACATAAATCTCAATTTGTATCAATCACTCCTTACGGGAGATAAATGCTTTCAAACATGACTTGTGATGTCTGATGTCAATAACATGATTTGGAATACCCTTGTCAATACGGCCTGTACTGCTGAACATAGGTCTGACTTGCTCTTATATGGAGAACCAATATATTATGCTTCCCATATATCAGAAAATAAGCTGAGTGGAAAAGTATCGTTGAGTGATTTCGGAATGCCAAAGCCACAACATACATTGGTTCGATACCAAAAATAGAATTTTTGGTTAGTTACCATGAGTTTTTTTTTCAATTGAATCTTTTTGAAAAAAAAATAAAAATCTAAAAATGCTTTGTATTTCTGCATCAGAGGGATGAAAGGGACAACTGTTAATAGATTTTTTAATTGAAAAATGAAGATTTCAATAAAAGATACAGTAATGGTATGGATAATCATCAATAGCAAATGATAGAATTAAAAAGCGGTATAAATTGTTACCCTTTTCAATGGTATTATGGAAGAAACATGTATGACTTGCTTACCAATAAACATAAGTCTACACTGCCTAATAGTAAGCATATGTAATTTTACACACAACAAATACAAAAAAAATCATGTTTATTTTTTTAAATTTGGAATAGTATTTTAAAATCATCAATAAAATTCAAAACATTACCAGCACTTCATTGGTATCTTTAACAAATATTTGTATGACATTCTCAGCCTGACACAGAAGTCTGAACAATAACATGGTGTCCACTTGAGATTTAACCCTTTGCATGCTGGGATATTTGTCGTCTGCTAAAATGTCGTCTGCTGAATTTCTAAAATTAGCATTTTCTTTGATTTTTTTTCAAATAATACTATCAGAATAGCAAACAGTTTGGATCCTGATGAGACGCCACATTCTGTGGCGTCTCATCTGGATCCAAACTGTTGGCAAAGGCCTTCAAAATCCGGTTCCAGCGCTCAAAGGGTTAAGACCTCAAAAGGTTTGCAAAAGTCTGTCATGAACTTTGATACCTCTTTTGACCAAGACTTTTCAGCTCACGCCACTTAACAAATTTCCTGTGACACCAAAGGTCCATCTTATCTGATAATTAAAGGAAACAGGAATATGGCAGAAACCTTGATTCCTATAAATCATTGCCAGACAATGTCTTGGAATCTAATCACCCTGACACTGGCTGCCAATAAGCTTACACCTACAAATGAACAGAACTCTGACTTAATCGAACTTAATGCAAGTGCAGTCTGCACAGGTCAATCAGGGACGACATCTTTTGCTTTTATGGAATATTTCTAGAAGAGTCTAAACGAAAATCCAGTCTAGGGAAAAAGTTTCATCCTTGATTAGCCTATCTGTGCAGACTGCACAGGCCTATTCTGGGACGACACTTTACGCACATGCGTTGAGCCCCGTTTCCTCAGAGGCGGCTCAAATGATTTCATCCCTTGAAAACAAGAGGGTGACACAAGCATTATGAGAAAATCACCCTGATAGCCCTTCCTTGCTGGTTTTAAATCGGAGATATGTACTTCATCTTTACTATTAACAGACAATTTTATTTCTAGCTGCGACCACAGAGTTAAACAAGGTGGGAAATTGGAGTTGCACTTAACATAGTGACAAGAAATGTCTAATGTACTTTTGTACCATATCAAATTAACTGAAGGGGTAATTGAATTTTAATTGTCTGCCTACTTGAATTATGGTGTAAATTTTTATTTCTGAGACAGATTTGTAAAGTGATCATAATAAACATTTGCATTCATTCCTGATATATAAAAAAAGCAAAAGAAAAGATAATAATAAGGGATGTAAATGAAAATCTGTCCGATTCCAGAAGAAACAAGCAAATTCGTAGAATTGATATCCGGAACATACTACGATACAAAGGGCCATTACATCGTTTTTAACAGATGGTGTACAATGCCATTTGGCGTGTATCATCCTATTATCCATATAATCCATATATATACTCATACCAAGTTTCAATGAAATCCGCCAAAGCACTTCCAAGATATGGCTCCGGACACAAAAGTGCCTATAGTAAAAAGCATTTTTTCAAGATACAAAGGGCCATAACTCCGTTATTAACAGATGGTGTACAATGCCATTTGGCGTGCATCATCGTCTTATCCATATATATACTCATACCAAGTTTCAATGAAATCCGCCAAAGCACTTCCAAGATATGGCTCCGGACA
>VMBQ01012525.1:0-18922 GCA_007657795.1 Dreissena rostriformis | reverse complement strand
GTCTACTGTCTACAGATAATACAAGCACCAAGGTTTGTACGGCATTAGATAGTTGTTCAAAACTCACATGAAACATTGCTTAGATCTTGGAGCCACATATGACCCCAAATATCTAATTCTGCTGTGCACTCTTGCTTTATTTATATTACAAAGTTGATTTGTAAAGAAGTGAGGTAAAAAATGAAGCAATTTTGGATTTAGCCATTGTTTTTTATGAAACACTTTCCATTAGTCTGTTGTAGGAAAGTAGAATTATTTTCTCAATGTGTTGTCAAACTGCAGAGGTTAAGAAAAAAACTTAGTGTAGGAACTTTGAAAGCCGACGTTTAAATATTAAACCATATGAGTCTAGATCTGGGAAAACTGGGCAAAATACATGTGAGTAAAGTTGACGCTTTTATTGAATTTTGACTTTAAAGGAAATTTCTTCTTAGCAAAAATCCAGATTAGGCAGAAAGTGTTGTTCCTGTTAAGTTGTTCAGACTGCACTTGATAAACTTGGACATAACTTAGCACACATGCATTAAGCCCCGTTTACCCAGAGCAAGCCTCATATTTACTTTGGCAAATGATGTAAGGAGAACAGCACCCTTTAACATTAAGTCATTCTAAACCGCGCTCTTTGAAAATGGGACTAAATGCTTGTACGTAAAGTGTAATCCCAGATTAGCCTGTGGATTCCAAACAGGCATTAAGCCAAGTTTTCTCAGAGTGAGGCTCATATCTGGAGTCCTGCATACTGACTTACTGATTACAGTACGTGTCACTTTACGGGCTGTCCATAGTATGTTGTAGTCTGGGCTACATACCACTGCTAATCACAGCCATCAAGTACCTGCTGCCGGTGTGTCTGGGCCGGGTCAGGCTGGGCCACGCCCTTCTCGTCTGCTGGCTGCCATGCTGCTTTCCACCGGTAAGAGAACCTTGGCCCAGTATTATGAACATTTTCAGCTCAAAAGATAAGATTTGAGTTAACACTTAGCTGAGTATTGAGAATGTCCCACTCAAGAACAGTCTCAAATCTCAGCCAAATGAATATGCATGCATTCTTCCTTAAATTTAGGGGTGAGTCAGACCAAAAACTCTTACCAAACTTTTGTGAACACCAAACTGAGCATGGTGGTCAAACTTATCTCAAAAATTGAGAAAAAATCTCAAGTTGAGTCAGAATATNTTACTGATTACAGTACGTGGCACTTTACGGGCTGTAGTCCTGCATACTGACTTACTGATTACAGTACGTGGCACTTTACGGGCTGTAGTCCTGCATACTGACTTACTGATTACAGTACGTGGCACTTTACGGGCTGTAGTCCTGCATACTGACTTACTGATTACAGTACGTGGCACTTTACGGGCTGTAGTCCTGCATACTGACTTACTGATTACAGTACGTGGCACTTTACGGGCTGTAGTCCTGCATACTGACTTACTGATTACAGTACGTGGCACTTTACGGGCTGTAGTCCTGCATACTGACTTACTGATTACAGTACGTGGCACTTTACGGGCTGTAGTCCTGCATACTGACTTACTGATTACAGTACGTGGCACTTTACGGGCTGTAGTCCTGCATACTGACTTACTGATTACAGTACGTGGCACTTTACGGGCTGTAGTCCTGCATACTGACTTACTGATTACAGTACGTGGCACTTTACGGGCTGTAGTCCTGCATACTGACTTACTGATTACAGTACGTGGCACTTTACGGGCTGTAGTCCTGCATACTGACTTACTGATTACAGTACGTGGCACTTTACGGGCTGTAGTCCTGCATACTGACTTACTGATTACAGTACGTGGCACTTTACGGGCTGTAGTCCTGCATACTGACTTACTGATTACAGTACGTGGCACTTTACGGGCTGTAGTCCTGCATACTGACTTACTGATTACAGTACGTGGCACTTTACGGGCTGTAGTCCTGCATACTGACTTACTGATTACAGTACGTGGCACTTTACGGGCTGTAGTCCTGCATACTGACTTACTGATTACAGTACGTGGCACTTTACGGGCTGTAGTCCTGCATACTGACTTACTGATTACAGTACGTGGCACTTTACGGGCTGTAGTCCTGCATACTGACTTACTGATTACAGTACGTGGCACTTTACGGGCTGTAGTCCTGCATACTGACTTACTGATTACAGTACGTGGCACTTTACGGGCTGTAGTCCTGCATACTGACTTACTGATTACAGTACGTGGCACTTTACGGGCTGTAGTCCTGCATACTGACTTACTGATTACAGTACGTGGCACTTTACGGGCTGTAGTCCTGCATACTGACTTACTGATTACAGTACGTGGCACTTTACGGGCTGTAGTCCTGCATACTGACTTACTGATTACAGTACGTGGCACTTTACGGGCTGTAGTCCTGCATACTGACTTACTGATTACAGTACGTGGCACTTTACGGGCTGTAGTCCTGCATACTGACTTACTGATTACAGTACGTGGCACTTTACGGGCTGTAGTCCTGCATACTGACTTACTGATTACAGTACGTGGCACTTTACGGGCTGTAGTCCTGCATACTGACTTACTGATTACAGTACGTGGCACTTTACGGGCTGTAGTCCTGCATACTGACTTACTGATTACAGTACGTGGCACTTTACGGGCTGTAGTCCTGCATACTGACTTACTGATTACAGTACGTGGCACTTTACGGGCTGTAGTCCTGCATACTGACTTACTGATTACAGTACGTGGCACTTTACGGGCTGTAGTCCTGCATACTGACTTACTGATTACAGTACGTGGCACTTTACGGGCTGTAGTCCTGCATACTGACTTACTGATTACAGTACGTGGCACTTTACGGGCTGTAGTCCTGCATACTGACTTACTGATTACAGTACGTGGCACTTTACGGGCTGTAGTCCTGCATACTGACTTACTGATTACAGTACGTGGCACTTTACGGGCTGTAGTCCTGCATACTGACTTACTGATTACAGTACGTGGCACTTTACGGGCTGTAGTCCTGCATACTGACTTACTGATTACAGTACGTGGCACTTTACGGGCTGTAGTCCTGCATACTGACTTACTGATTACAGTACGTGGCACTTTACGGGCTGTAGTCCTGCATACTGACTTACTGATTACAGTACGTGGCACTTTACGGGCTGTAGTCCTGCATACTGACTTACTGATTACAGTACGTGGCACTTTACGGGCTGTAGTCCTGCATACTGACTTACTGATTACAGTACGTGGCACTTTACGGGCTGTAGTCCTGCATACTGACTTACTGATTACAGTACGTGGCACTTTACGGGCTGTAGTCCTGCATACTGACTTACTGATTACAGTACGTGGCACTTTACGGGCTGTAGTCCTGCATACTGACTTACTGATTACAGTACGTGGCACTTTACGGGCTGTAGTCCTGCATACTGACTTACTGATTACAGTACGTGGCACTTTACGGGCTGTAGTCCTGCATACTGACTTACTGATTACAGTACGTGGCACTTTACGGGCTGTAGTCCTGCATACTGACTTACTGATTACAGTACGTGGCACTTTACGGGCTGTAGTCCTGCATACTGACTTACTGATTACAGTACGTGGCACTTTACGGGCTGTAGTCCTGCATACTGACTTACTGATTACAGTACGTGGCACTTTACGGGCTGTAGTCCTGCATACTGACTTACTGATTACAGTACGTGGCACTTTACGGGCTGTAGTCCTGCATACTGACTTACTGATTACAGTACGTGGCACTTTACGGGCTGTCCATAGTGTGTTGTAACCTGGGCTACATACCACTGCTAATCACAGCCATCAAGTACCTGCTGCCGGTGTGTCTGGGCCGGGTCAGGTTGGGCCACGCCCTTCTCGTCTGCTGGCTGCCGTGCTGCTTTCCACCGGTAAGAGACACCTTGGCCCAGTATTATGAACATTTTCAGCTCAAAAGATAAGATTTGAGTTAACACTCAGCTGAGTATTGAGAATGTTCCACTCACGAACAGTCTCAAATCTCAGCCAAATGGATATGCACGCATTCTTCCTTAAATTTAGGGGTGAGTCGGACCAAAAACTCTTAACAAACTTTTGTGAACACCAAACTGAGCATGGTGGTCAAACCCATCTCAAAAATTGAGAAAAAATCTCAAGTTGAGTCAGAATATTGACTTAAATATGTTCATGATACTAGGCCCATGCGCTATCTTATGGAGATGTATAGGCTTTCACAGGAAGGTCTCAACAAAACCCTTTGAAGAAGGGGGGTGGGGTATATTTGTGATTTGCATGTACATATACAGTTCTATTTGGTAATGCTTATTGTTATCATTATTTATTATTATACATTGACATGTTCAAAATAAATTATTAAAACATGTATTTCTATAATTGTTAAGAATAGCTCTTAATTTAATGTAATGTTCAATGTCATTAAATGTTTTTCAGGATTTAGAAAGCAATAAGGACAAAGAAACTTCATTGATTTGAACATTGTAAGAAGTTATTTACATAAAGCTGTAGCTTATAGCAGCCGCTTTGGTCCCAATATTCTGCTGCCTCTGCATGGTTTACATACATTTGTGCCGCTTTCTGGTAAAACGGGGCTCATGCATGTGCGTAAAGTGCCGTCTTAGATTACTCAGGGATGACGCTTTCTGCTTTTATGGAATTTTTGGTTATAGGTAGTCTCTTCTAAATAAAAATCCAGTCTAGACGGAAAGTGTCCTCCCTTATACGGACTGCCCTGGCTTATCTGGGAGGACACTTTACACTCACACATTAAGCTCTGTTTTCACAGAGCAAGGCTCAATTACAATGCTTTTATTGGCACATATCTATTGGTTTCCTGGCAAATGTTGACCTGTTCAATGTACTGCACAACCTTTGTACTATAAATGATAGCTCACATTCCCGAATGGAAGGTCAATCTATATTGAAAAATATAATCACCAAATGCCCATAGTATAATTTATTGTTAATCCAAAGACCTTTCCATCCTCATATTTTTCGAAATAAGAGAAAATTAAGGTCTGTATTCTGCCATTACTAAAACGTACTAGAGCTAGTTTGATGAACCATAAGCAGATCCTGTTCCAACAACATTTATCAAGGAGGGGGACATTGTTTTTGTCTGTGACAAACCTCTTGTTTTAACAGTGGTTAAATTTATAGAATTTCATAGTATGAAATAGGACACTTCTATTGAAAGTATAGTGTGTGTTTTTAGCTCCACTGGCCAGAGGCCAGCAGGGCTTATGTCATAGTCCTGTGTCCGTCGTGCGTGCGTGCGTCCGTGCGTTAACTTTTTCTTTAAACATCTTCTGCTCCTAAACTACAAGTCAAATTCTGATAAAACTTCTCACAAATGTTCCTGGGGTGAACCTCTTTCAAATTTGTTCAAATTATGCCCCTGGGGTCAAATTTCACCCCGCCCCTGGGTCAATAAATTTAACATATGCTTATATAAAGCCTATTTTGTGCAAACTTTAAAAATCTTCTTGTCCATAACCATAGGGCCTAGTGCTACCACATTTGGTATGTAGTGACATTTAATAGTTCTCTACTTTGTTTGTTCAAATTATGCCCCTGGGGTCAAATTTGACCCTGCCCCGGGGGTCACAAAAATGAACATACGCTTAAATAAGGCCTATTTTGTGCAAACTTTAAAAATCTTCTTGTCCATAACCGTATGGCATAGGGCTACCAAATTTGGTATGTAGTGACATCTAATAGTCCTCTACCAAGTTTGTTCAAATTAAGCCCCTGGGATCAAATTTGACCGTTCCCCAGGGGTCACAAAATTGAACATATGCTTATATAAAGCCTATTTTGTGCAAACTTTAAAAATCTTCTTGTCCATAACCGTAGGGCCTAGGGCTACCAAATTCGGTATGTAGTGACATCTAATAGTTCTCTACTTAGTTTGTTCAAATTATGCCCCTGGGGTCAAATTTGACCCTGCCCCGGGGGTCACAAAAATGAACATACGCTTAAATAAGGCCTATTTTGTGCAAACTTTAAAAATCTTCTTGTCCATAACCGTATGGCATAGGGCTACCAAATTTGGTATGTAGTGACATCTAATAGTCCTCTACCAAGTTTGTTCAAATTAAGCCCCTGGGATCAAATTTGACCGTTCCCCAGGGGTCACAAAATTGAACATATGCTTATATAAGGCCTATTTTGTGAAAACTTTAAAAATCTTCTTGTCCATAATCATTGGGCCTAGGGCTACCAAATTTGGTATGTAGTGACATCTAATAGTCCTCTACCAAGTTTGTTCAAATTAAGCCCCTGGGATCAAATTTGACCGTTCCCCAGGGGTCACAAAATTGAACATATGCTTATATTGGGCCTATTTTGTGCAAACTTTAAAAATCTTCTTGTTCATAATTATAGAGCCTAGGGCTACTAAATTTGGTATGTAGTGACATCTAATAGTCCTCTACCAAATTTGTTCAAATTATTCCCCTGGGCTCAAATTTGACCCTGCCCCGGGGGTCACAAAACTGAACATATGCTTATATAAAGCCTCTTTTAAAAATCTTCCTGTCCATAACCATTGGGCCTAGGGCTAACAAATTTGGTATGTAGTGACATCTTATAGGTCTCTTCCAAGTTTGTTCAAATTATGCTCCTGGGGCCAAATTTATCCCTTGAAGGCTCCCATTAAAAAGTTGTTCAAGAAAATTTGATTCGTCAAAAAACATGGCCACAGGAAGTCGTTGAACTTTGCATGTTTATGCATTTTTGCTATTTATTCATTATGGGATGAATAAACTATTTTCTTCTCGAACTGAAAGTTTATCAAAATACACTTGGAATAACTTTTTAATTATAAGAGATAAATGCATACATGTCGTGCGTGAAAGGTAGACTAACATGTTAACTATCCATAAATGTTAACCCTTTACACCAAACGACACATTTTGGACTGTCCCAAATTGAAAGAGATTGCAGATGAGAAATAATATTGTAAAGGACTATTTATAAATTGGCTGGGTGGGGTAGAAATCATTGTGATAAAAGGAGAAATTGCTCATCATGAGCAATTTCTCTTTTTGAAACCTGAAGTCCTGTTTTCAAAACGAAAACAAACTCTTCAGAAGGAGTTATGGTCTATTGGAAGGTCGAGAATGGCATTTGGTAGTTAATCATCCCATATCTACAAAGAAATTAAATTTATAAGCTTTTTTGACGTTAATATGATAACCCATCAGTTCAAAAGCACGATCGAAAACATTTCTACATATGCGCGGACCAGTCTAAGACGTTGTTTACATAATAAGTTCCAAGGGCACAACAACAACAACAAACCTACATGCATGCATGGGAATCAAGTCTTTTTGCGTCCGTTTGTAGACATTATCTTTACTTTTTGAAGCATTGATGTTTATCTATAAAAAATCTATCAAAGCAGATGCACATCTATTTATTTTATTTTTTGAAAATCAATGTTTAAACAGACCATCGGAAATTGTGTCACGAAGATGTGGGAAAATTTCGATTTTGTTGTTTTCTTCTGATTTTCTTGTAAACATGAGATGAACCCTGTCATTGAGTGCTTTTTTAGATCAGATGGTGACTGCTTACAAAGGAATTGAAGTAACATGTAAACATGTGTTATGCATGTTTTTCTTATAAACTGAAAAAAGTCGGGTTTTATTTAAATATGTCGAAAGTGTCCATATATCCGGATAAAAATATGTCGGATGACGTGGTAATTTCAACTTTAAGCGCCCAGTGGGACGAGGGATAGAAAGAGAAATTCACATGCTTGAGTATATTTCAACCCATGCGCATTGCACGCTTTTTTTCGCATAAAAAAACAGTGGAGCGATACAGGGCCATCATGGCCCTCTTGTTAAGAATACGTATGCATTTGTTGTTGTTTTCTGTTGTTTCTTTGTTCTTCATAGTACTGAGTCAGTTTAACAACTTTTGTTTTCCATGTTATCATCATTATAGGAGCCGCGATCTGCGAAAGCTTGGCTTGATGCATGTGCGTTAAGTGTTGATCCAAATTAGCATGTGCAGTGTGCACAGGCTTATCAGGGACGACACTTTCCTCTTTTATGGATTTTTGTTATTTAAAGGAAGTCTCTTAGCAAAAATCCTTTGTAGGCGTAACGTGTTGTCCCTGATTAGACTGTGCAGACTGCACAGGCTAATTTGTGTTGACACTTTACACACATGCATTAAGTTTGTGATCATTTAGCCATGATGTCATGTTTGAGCCTGTTGTATTTTCAGGAGAGTCCCAGCCACATTGCCACCACTGTGCACACCAGTTACTATGACGACATGGAGTGCCTCGTCATATGATACTCACCTTGTGTAGGACACTTGTAGCAGTAGACCCCTAGTGAACAAATAAAACCAATGGATACTTACAGTTAATTAATGATTCTAATTTGATTCTTTTTGTGCCCCCGGTAGGGGTGCATATAGTGATTGAAATGTCCGTCTGTCTGTCCGTCCGTCTGTCTGTCCGTCCGTCTGTCTGTCTGTCCTTCTGAAATTCCGTCACACTTGCCTTTAGGTTTCGAAAATTAGTCAAATTTTTGCAATATTGCTCATAGAAACTTGATATTTGGCATGTATGTGTATCTTATGGAGTTGCACATTTTGAGTGGTGAAAGGTCAAGGTCATCCTTCAAGGTCAAAGGTAAAAAATAAAATAAAAAATAAAAGCGGCACAAAAGGGGGCATTGTGTTTCTGACAAACACATCTCTTGTTTGTATTTTTAAAGAACAAAAATATCATTTTTATATAAAAGGTGTTATGAAAACATCTACACTGGGCAGCAGGTGGGCAAGTGGCTTCCAGAAAAACGATGTGTGCTCAATATTTTAAGTCAGTGATTTTTATTTCCTTTTTATTATACAGCCTGTGGCCTATGGATTGGGGAAAAAAGGCTTGATAAACCAGGAAATTGAGAAGAAATATTATTAATATAATTAAAATATTGCATTATTCAATTATCAGTAAAATACAGTTTTATCGTGTTTTTTTTAAGGATTTTTGTTTATTTGATTTTATGGAAAAATCATATTGATATGCCATTGGGAAACAGCCCATTTTCTATTGTTTATTGAGGCAAAAAAATCACTCTTATTTGCTTAATTAATGTTGTCTTCTCTTATATGTGGTTTCCATTCAAAAACTGAAAATGTGAAATGCAAAACAAAGCTCCTAGTTGAATATTTCAAATAAATGTTGCTTTAAATGTTTTACATTTATTCAATGCTAACCTAGTATTATATTGTAAGTAGACAGAATGGTAGTGGTTGTGCTTAAATTGAGATCATTTTAAATTATTTGTTCACTTTACTATTTCATTGTGCTCAAGAGATTTATATTTNCAGAATGGTAGTGGTTGTGCTTAAATTGAGATCGTTTTAAATTATTTGTACACTTTACTATTTCATTGTGCTCAAGAGATTTATATGTTTGATAAAACTATACTGTTTTGGCTGTGCACAAAATCGTTCATACAGATATACAAGAATTAATTGTGCAAACTGTTCCAATTATAGAAATTGTCTCCACTGCATAGTGTGTGACTGTACTCAAATCTGTAATTTAATCTTATTTGTTATTTGTAATGCAATGGGTTTTTTATGTATTAAACATTTCTTCTCCTAAACTTCTTAATGAATTGATATCTGTTTTGAATCAGTACTTAATTTTAGTAAGCATAACACATATCATTTCTCGTGCCCGCGAAAATGGCCAAAATTAGTTTTTGCGCAGAAACAGATTATGATATTATCGCATTGTCGCACAGAGCCTGCGTTCACTCCGAAAATTTTTAAGCTCCTCGTTATGCCCATGTGATTATGATATTTTGGTGAATATTCATTGGTTTGATAAAATTGAATTCGCAAATTTACAAACTTCAGTGTACACAGTTAGAGGAAGGAAGGTTTTGGAATTTTACAATTTTTCTGGAATTAGTCAATATAACATATTTACACCTGTAATACTACCTTTAACGTATTGTTGCAAAGTTTTGCCTACATCAAGACTTTTTTAGAAAAATTGTGAAGTTTTTTCTTCCTCCTGAAAATTTAAATAAATTGAGAAAGGTAACTTTCGCGGGTAATGGACGATATGCTCTTCAGAGTTCTTTTATGAAGAGGGTCACGCAAAGTCCGGATGTCCATCTGAAAATTCCTGTCTCAGCTATAACTTTGCCATGTGTTGATGGATTTTTAAATAACTGGTCACAAAAGTTAATCATCATCGTGTTGTGTGTAAAACTTGTCTTCCTACCTCAAAGGTCAAGGTCACACTTGTAGGTTGAAGGTCAAATTTTCCCTTTAGCGGCTGTTCTGGACTGTTTTGTTCTTAATGAAGCAATTTGAAAATAATTTGCCACAAATGACCACCATGAGTAGACTGCATATTGGGTGTACAACCCACCTCGTAATTCAAAGGTCAAGGTTACACTTAGAGGTCAATTTTAAATTATTGGTTGCTATGGTCACAGAAATAACTTGAAACTTAAATATGTGTTCTGCCATAACTAAAAAGTACATATAATAGATTAATGAAATGGAGATCTTGTTCTTACTCAGACAACATAAACCTGTATGGGACAAAGCTCTTGTTGTTATTGTGTTGATGTCTTGTTGTATTTTGCTATGATTTTGTTAAGAAGTGATCTGATGGAAAACAATGCAATACTTTTACTTTTTTAGCGCACCTTAGAACCATGTTTGTTCATGGTGAGTTTTTGTGATCTGTGTATGTTGTCAACATGTACCTTGTTAACACTCCAGAGGCCACATTTATCGTCCTATCTTCATGAAATTTGGTTATTTAAAAAAAAACACAACGTTTGTCTGATTTTTAATCTTGGTTGTGTGAGGTAAAAAACTAGGTAATAAGGTCAAATAAAAGAAAAAGTTCAAAAATGGTTCAGGTTTGTGGAAAATCATGACTGCTAGGGGGCAGTCAGTTTTTTCTGATAGGGTTAGTGTAACCTTGTTAACACTCTAGAATTCACAATTTTAGTCCAACGTTTATAAAACTTGGTTAGAACATTTGTCCTAATGATATCTCAGCCGAATTTGAAACTAGGTCATGTAAGATAAACAATTTAGTCACTAGGTCAAATAAAAGAAAAAGTTTTTTTAACACTCTGAACTCACATTTTAGTTCAATATTCATGAAACTTGCTTGGAAACATTGTCCTTATTTATATATGGGCAAAGTTCGAAAATAGTTACAGTCTATTGAAGAACATGGTCACCATATGACGGAGGTTTCCTTATATGGCTGTAGTGAAGCCTTGTTAACACTCTAGACGTCACATTTGTGGTTCAATCAACATTTCATCAGTTCAATCACTTACTAACTAGGTTGCTCCAGCAGAGTTGTCCCTCATAAATTAATCTAAGGTTATATGTAAATATAGCTTCTATGTCAGATATATTTTCAATTATCAAAAGTTCGTCACAATAATGTGAATTAAATATAAATTAAATATTTATGTTTCATAAAGTACTTTTATTCTTGTGAACTCCACATTCTCATTCTTCGGGTTTCTTAAATGGAAAACTGTTTCTGCTAAATAACTTAAGGTTTGATTGATATACTGCACTGAAATTCTGACTGAAATGTGGACCCAGCTCAGGATTGCATAAGGGTTTTAGTCAAGGTCAATGTTTCTAAAAACAAAAAGAGAAAAAAAGCAGTTCATGCTTATATTCCTATTGAGATGTTTCTTTCTTATTTAAAAGGTGGTTATTTTTGTATAAGCTTAAATGTATATAACAGGCTTTAACGTAGACTATAACGATGTAATTACAGCCATATCGGTCTGAAAACTTCCACTTATGGGTACATGCATATAATTATCTTAATGAGATTTATTGAGTGTATTATGATTGTTCATATTAATTACATATACTAATCGGTGTAATTTATCTGTTATTTTGTGTAGTAACTATTCAATTACATATTTTACTTGGTGTAATTTATCTGTTATTTTGTGTAGTAACTATTCAGTAACATATTTAACTTGGTGTAATTTATCTGTTATTTTGTGTAGTAACTCTTTACTTTTTTGTGCATTTAAGATTGCAAACAATTAATATATGTTCAAGAAACTTTCAGTGTCCCAGTTGTGTTCATACTATATGGATTGTGTTTGATAGGTATCACAATAGGGATTTACTTTTATCGCAATATATTGCAATACGGGTTTTTCCATATTGTTGCACCCCTTGTAAAACAAAATATCATTAATCAAAAAAAATTAATAGGAGCCTTGCTGTGTGAAAACCTGGCTTAATCAGTAAGTTAATGCATGTGCGTAAAATGTCTTCCCAGATTAGCCTGTGCAATATGCACAGGCTAATAAGGGACGACTCTTTCCACTTTAATGGTATTTTTCGTTTAAAGGAAGTCGCTCCTTAGCAAAAATCCAGTTTAGGCAGAAAGTGTCCCCGATTAGCCTGAGTCGACTGCACGGGCTAATCTGGGCGACACTTAACTCGCATGCATTAAGCCCCCTTTTCCCGGAGCGAGGCTCATATATGAATATATGAATTTAAACACCATCTGAAAGCTCTCGCGCCTTTATTGTGGTTTTGCTACTAGACTTGTGTAGCATATTGCTTGTGATGACGGTATGATTGAGATAGACTTGCACAACATGTCATTATTGATTTAAATTATTTTAATTACTAATTAATTCAATTAATGTGTTGCAAAATATGACCAAATATCATTTCTGTAGTATTTGCAGTTATTGCCCTTTGCTTATCTCGTGTTCAGAACATAACTAAATACTGTAATTTTCTTGTGCAAAGCATAATTTGAAAAGTGGAATGGAATTTATGCAAATGAAACTTCCTTTATTGATGAAAGGCTTTGAGAGGAAGTGCAGAGTAAAAGTACCATAACATTGTTATGCTCCCCGAAAGTGGGAGCATATACCGGTAGTCGCTGCTTCGTCCGTGCCAATTTTTATTTTATGGAATCGAGTTTTCGTGGGACTGAAACGAATTTTTGCAATAACTAATTTCCGTCCGTCGAATTTTCGTTTCCCGAGATCTGAGAAACTAGTCTTCTGGATTTGATTTTTAATGGAATAAACCCGGATGTAGTGCCCTTAGATTAATTATATGACTTTCCTTATGAATATTACGTTTCTGTGTCAGAAAGTTCATAAACTTATAATCCTAATTGATGAAATTGTATATGCAGTATCCCTACATGGTGGACATGCACATATTGTCAGGACATTCCAGTTCAGTAAGTGTTCGGGGATATTTTTTTTGCCCATTGGGTTTTACTGAACGATATGCAATGTTGGTGTGGTGTTGTTGGGGGAAGCCGGAGTACTCGAAGGAAAACCCCACCTGTCCCGTTTTGTGACCACCAACCAAGCTCACGAGCCCCAGTAACAGAGATTGAACCAAGGTCACATAGGTGAGAAGTTCATGTCCCAACCACTGCGCGTGCCATAACCACTTCCGTTACTCTAATGNAACTTCCACTTATGAGTACATGCATATAATTATCTTAATGAGATTTATTGAGTGTATTGTGATTGTTCATATTAATTACATATACAAATCGATGTAATTTATCTGTTATTTTGTGTAGTTACTATTCAATAACATATTTTACTTGGTGTAATTTATCTGTTATTTTGTGTAGTAACTATTCAATTACATATTTAACTTGGTTTAATGTATCTGTTATTTTGTGTAGTAACTTAAACTATTCAATTACATATTTTACTTGGTGTAATTTATCTGTTATTTTGTGTAGTAACTATTCAGTTACATATTTAACTTGGTGTAATTTTTCTGTTATTTTGTGTAGTAACTATTCAGTTACATATTAAACTTGGTGTAATTTATCTGTTATTTTGTGTAGTAACTTTACTGTTTTGTGCATTTAAGATTGCAAACAATTAATATATGTTCAAGAAACTTTCAGTGTTCCAGTTGTGTTCATACTATATGACTTGTGTTTGATAGGTATCGCAATAGGGATTTACTTTTATCGCAATATATTGCAATACGGGTTCTTCCATATTGTTGCACCCCTTGTAAAACAAAATATCATTAATCAATAAAATATATATGAGCCTCGCTGTGTGAAAACCTGGCTTAATCAGTAAGTTAATGCATGTGCGTAAAGTGTCTTCCCAGATTAGCCTGTGCAATGTGCATAGGCTAATAAGGGACGACTCTTTCCACTTTAATGGTATTTTTCGTTTGAAGGAAGTCGCTTCTTAGCAAAAATCCAGTTTAGGCAGAAAGTGTCCCGGATTAGCCTGAGTCAACTGCACGCTAATCTGGGATGACTCTTTACTCGCATGCATTAAGCCCTGTTTTCCCGGAGCGAGGCTCATATATGAATTTAAACACCATCTGAAAGCTATCGCGCCTTTATTGTGCTTTTGCTACTAGACTTGTGTAGCATATTGCTTGTGATGTGGGTATGATTGAGATACATTTGTTTTTTTGACTTGCACAACATGTCATTATTGATTTAAATTATTTGAATTACGTTACTTCAATTAATGTGTTGCAAAATATGACCAAATATCATTTCTATAGTATTTGCAGTTATTGCCCTTTGCTTATTTCGTGTTCAGAACATAACTAAATACTGTTATTTTCTTGTGCAAAGCATAATTTGAAAAGTGGAATGGAATTTATGCAAATGAAACTTCTGTATTGATGAAAGACTATGAGAGGAAGTGCAGAGTAAAAGTAATATAAAAAAAGAAAGTTGGAGCATATACCGGTAGTCGCTGTTTTGTCCGTCCCAATTCTTATTTTGATGGAATCAAGAAATCGTGGGTCTGAAACAAATTTTCCGATAACTTTTTCCATCCTATTCGAGTTTTCGTTTCCCTACGTCTGAGGAACAAGTCCTCTGGATTTGATTTTTAGCTCGGCTTTTTCCGGTGAAAACCCGAGGTATTGTCATAGCCAGCTCGTCGTCAGCCGCAAAACCTTAAAATTGGTCTTAACTTTTGCAATATTGAAGATAGCAACATGATATTTTGCATGCATGTGTATCTCATGGAGCTGCACATTTTGAGTGGTGAAAGGTCAAGGTCATCCTTCAAGGTCAAAGGTCAAAAAAACATTATTTTTTTTAAACTGCACCCGCAGCCGAGCGTTTGCATCCGGTGCGGTGCTTTTGTTAAGGGATTTATTGCCCTTTGATTAATAATATGACTTTCCTTATGAATGTTACGTTTTCATTAATAATATGACTTTCCTTATGGAAATTACGTTTCTGTGTCAGAAAGCTCATGAACTTATAATCCTAATTGATGAAATTGTATATGCAGTATCCC
The DNA here is from genome assembly GCA_007657795.1 of Dreissena rostriformis. NCBI lineage: Eukaryota > Metazoa > Mollusca > Bivalvia > Myida > Dreissenidae > Dreissena > Dreissena rostriformis. The sequence continues at coordinate 3,593 of VMBQ01012525.1, read as the reverse complement.
TACATGGTGGACATGCACATATTGTCTGGACATTCCAGTTCAGTAAGTGTTCGGGGATTTTTTTGCCACTAGGTTTTACTGAACGATATGCAATGTTGGTGTGGTGCTGTTGGGGGAAAGCCCGAGTACTCGAAGGAAAACCCCACCTGTCCCGTTTTGTGACCACCAACCAAGCTCACGAGCGCCAGTAACAGAGATTGAACCCAGGTCACATAGGTGAGAAGTTCCTGTCCCAACCACTGCGCGTGCCATAACCACTTCCGTTACTCTAATGATGTCAACATTTACCTTGTTAACACTCAAGAGGTAAAAGTATTGTCAAAACTGAATTTAATTAGTCGGCAAAAACTATGTATTCTCCGTTTTGTATTGCCAAAAAGAAATGTGTATACGATGTTGTATTACACTGATAACATGATTATGTATAGACATATTCATCAGCATGTACACTTGAAATTCTGGTTATAGTAATTGCGTTAGTCTTTGTGTCCGAAGCAAATAACAAGTTGTTTAATTGTTTTCTTTTTACATTATTATATGTTTGAAAGAATAATACCGAATGTAAATATGTGTATCAGATAAAGAACGGCATTTAAACATTGTCAGCTATGACCTTGTATTCAGATGTAAACAACTATAAATAACTTGCGCAATCTTCATAAGCATTCAACGAATTTGCATATTGAAATGGTTTCAAACATGACGTTGCCGAGGGCGTTATAAGTTTATTTACCATGTGTATTTTGGGGGAATTCCCAAAATAAGATGAATAATCTTAATGATATAAATTTCACGTGCGTATGTTAATCGGTTTCGTTGTATCAGAGTCGCAGACAAAAGGAAATGTGACAGTCCTAGTTTTTTATCCTACTGTCTGTTTTTTAGCAAAAATGGTTGTGATTGATTAATGTAATGCTTCGTTTATACGATCACAGCCAGATGTCACGATTAAACCGTGGTTTTAAACGTGAAGTGATTATGGTGATCAACAGTTTTGATCGGTTTTGTGCGGACTGCACAGGCTAATCTGGCAGGGCACTTTACGCACATGCATTTAGCCCAGTTTCCCAGAACGAGACTGATACGATGATAGAAAAACAATATGCTTCTAGACAAGAAAAGCTATCCGTTTCAAACAAGTCAGACATACGAAACACATATCTTCAATTATAGATATATCGACTTTTTTATCGTAATTCAAGACACCGATAACGCGATACAAAATGCTTTTGTTGTCTTGGGAATAATGGTCGATTGTTATTGTGCAGTAAAGGGTGCCTTCATTGTCCCACCATTATACTTGGCTTCATGATATTTTATTTCTTGTCCCCCCCCATTATTTAATTCCATCCCGTTTTAATTCGAATAAATATCCGAAAATCATACAACTATTACGCAATCATTGTTACAGTAACATCACATTTACGTGAAACTAGACTGCACCGTACGTCCTATATACATTTATTACAACTCATTCAGAATCATCTAATGAATAAGGGAATTCCNAAGGGGAACCCCCCCCCCCCCAAAGCTACATGCGTAGAATGGGCAAGTTGTTCACAACACTTCGGTATGCAGGCAGTCACACATGGCAAGTCAAATGTGGTAAAATGTTGGTTTAAGTTTCATCATACATTCATGGCTGCTTACAAGCCGTGACTGCTACATTCCATACCGAGGAACGTGTAAATATAATTGACAACAAAGGTTCAGCTGTTAAAAAAATGTGACACGTGCTTAATTATAAACATGGAACATTTTCTTGTTTATGATTCAATATAGTAAATAAAACCTAGCGCTAACGATGCCGAGCTCAAATTTTGTGAAATTATTAATTATTGTGACGTGATGATATTACAATTCTGGGCAGCGACATTTCCCACTAAAGCCAGTTTATCATATTTACAAACCGTTTAGGAAAACATGAATCTTCAGGAACATTATCACATCAAAAATTCTTGTTAAACCAAAGTAGTCTTTCATTTAAGGCAAGTGATCCATCTCTATACGATACAGGACGATATATATCCAAACTTTCAGTATATATTTACGTATAAAACGCACAAAGCATAACCTTGTCGGTCGATGCAGTTAATAAATTGCGATCCGATTGTCATATTCTTAAAAATATCATTTTGTTTTTGTTATGAATCAATAAATGTCTAGGCTACGGCCTTGCTCAGGCAACTTCTCAATTATTGCACACCACATGACATCCTCTTACCGCTTCAATGCTCTCTCACTGTGAATCTTGTTATTTTTATAGCAAGTGCTAATGAACACGAGAGTTACAATAAAATGCGAACACTATCGTACTGGCTTGAAACATGGAAATGTGTTATTTACTTGGCTACCTATATTCTTATACCCATATACTGCGTGTTAACGCTTTTAAGATTTACGATAAACTATAACATGTGTTGGGGAGAATCTTTCGATAATGTTTCTCACAAATGTGCATTTTTCAACAGCAGTGTAAGGACATGCGACATACAGTTTAGAGAAAGGTGTTCAGAAACTCTGACAATGGGTACGTTTAAAACTAATTTTGTTTTTAATTATTTGACTATATAAAGTGATTTTGTGTTACTTCTTCAGAAAATCAATCTGAAAAAACAAAATGTTTTTTTTTTTTTTTTTTTTTTTTTTTTANTATTTATTTTCTTTTTTGTAATCAAACTCTTTGTGATACAGACCTTTTCGTCGGTTAAATTTGACAATTAATGTCAAATTTGCCAAGATTCGTGTCATGTACGTGCAAAAATATTCTTAAAACACATGTGATCCCAATGTGTTTGTTGATGTTTCTTTCTTCAAACTAAATTAAATTTCTAAACAAAAAAAAGGAATCAAAAATCTAATTCCACATATTGAAGAATACGTTTCCATCACTCTAGGAATAATTCTTTCGATTGACTCATGCCATAATTTCAAAATATCTTTTTTGTTTTTCTTTATTACGTAATTACTCAGTAAATATTAAAACAAAATATCCAGGTGAGCAAATTCACATGCTGATTCCTTTATTACAACTCTCTTTTTGTTACACGACCATGACATGTAAAAAAACAACATATAAACTGTGCACTGACAAACGTGTTTCATTTGTAGAATACTCTGAGGTTGTGTCATATATAAAGTACAACACCTGGACACAAATCCCGTTAATAGTCATCGGCTTCTACATTACCGGTTTTTGTGCTGCAAAAGGGAGAAATGATTTGCCCAGACGTGCTTACTACATAATTGCTCTAGTTGTGTCATTAACAGGTATTATATGTATGAACATGTTTATATTATGTGTTAATAATTATTATATTACATGTCTTTATACGTTTTTCAAACACACATAAATGCAATAAATATGTTGATGTGTCTTGTGAATGTAGTTACAACCAAAAACTCTTCGCTGCAACGGATGGAAACGTTCTTGTTTGGGTGTAAGCTTTCTTGAAACCGAATAGATAGGTAACACCGTAAAATAAAAATCCATTTATAGAATATGCGTGCGTACAGTTCTCGATTGTTTTATTTCGCTCTAAATTTTATTCAGAAGCAATGCAGTTTTCGAACTACGTACTTATACTCACCTT
>VMBQ01012523.1:0-18813 GCA_007657795.1 Dreissena rostriformis | reverse complement strand
GAAATATTAACTATATGATGCTAAATTCTTAAATCTTTTTTGTAAAAAGAAAGGATGGAGTTGATGCGTGTAGTAATTTCATTTCATTGTGCCTCAAAAAGTTGTAACTATGTTGCTCTGGTTTCCTTCCTACCATTGAGTAATTAAATAGTGATTAAATTGAATGCGTTTTAATTCCATGTTATTACTTTTTAATTTTAGTTGCAATGCTATTAGGTTTAATTTTATTTACACTTATATGTATCATGAATATTGCTGGGTCAAGTGTGAGCTTGAGCGCTATATAACCGGTTTAAACCCCCAGTGCTTAGCATTTACCGTTCCAAGGCGGTGACCCCAGCTTTATTCTACTATGTGTATATGTTGTTTCGTTTTGTGGCGTACTGTACCGGTTTGGCAATTGGTTCCTTGCCATAAATAAAGGACCACGAAGGTGTGTATGATAGAAATGCAATACTGCTTCAGCTTCTGGAGTTTCACTTCTTTATATTGAAGTCTAACGATGATTGCCTGGTATCATATGTTTTAGTCTGCGACGACATTATATGAGGTTATATTGTGCATTGCTCGTGAGGTCAAGGAATGATTTTGTGGGATCTTGAATTACAGTATGTTACGTCATATCATGTGTACTTAATTTGCCTCACGAAATCGTCATGGCCGAAATATATTATGAATTATATGTGAATATATGCTCATTAATTGTATACAATAAGTCAAAGCATCACGAAATTGACCATCCCGGATAACGACATCTACTCCATGACCGGTAACATCAAGGAAATCATGCTGCCATCGGCCGAAGAAGTTATTGGTTTCAGAAAGTCGTTATTAATTTTAAAGTTAATGTATGTCAATATTTCAGTTTAATATGTTAATTTGAGTTCATGTGTCGAGCCAACCTTTTTTGTCACTTTAACAATACCAAGATAAAGAGGCAACACTTCAAACACAAGAAATTATGATTATAATATTTATTGACAAAACGAATATTGTATGCGATTACAAGCTAATGGCATACATTGAAAAGACTGTTCATAGATTGATGATGTGTATTTATGTTTTCAATGTTTTGTCTTGTATTTAAAAAACTCAAGACTGTTTAGTTTATGAGCTAGCATTTAAAATTTGCAATTAATTAACTTATTAAGAACCTGCTACGTATAAGAGATAAAGGTGTAATCTTTTCAATTCCCCCCACCACCAATTCAAAAGCTACTTTTTACCATGTGCTAAATTCCTTTCAATTAAACGAAAAAACACCTATACACACAAGACAGACATGATAATCTTAATCGCTAAAATGACATGACATTCTAACACTATATTGATCTTTGCTAAAAAAAGTGTTTAAAGGTTTTACTAAGAACAATAAGGAAACATTATTGCCACCAAGTGGGTACAATATCACTCTTTGATGTTACATAACAAATACCAAACCTCAGAGACTTTTGGTTTCAGAGGAAAATAAGTCTGTTTTAAGTCTATATATTATACCGAGTGTCCTATTGGGCGTTGCCTGTTTAGATCCCACGGGATAATGAACAGCTGTTGTAGAGGACCACTGTATGTCTTTAAGCAACAAATATTTGGACTCTCCTTTCTATAGTTTAAGACAAGAAGTATTTGAAACGTTTTCATTCAATACATATTAGGCAAAACAATTCCCGTAAAGAGGGGCCGATTGTGACCATATAGAAATTAATAGGACCATTCTTATTTAGTAAGATAATTAAAATTATCTTCTGGGTCTTGCGGTCTCAAAAGATAAAAATTTAAAATATGTCATTAAAAAAATAAAAGGGTTACCCCGAGATGTTGCCAGTTTGACCCCAGGGGCACGTTTTGAACAAACTTGTGGGGGACTTCTACACCACGTTACAAGGCAATACCCAACCTTTAGGCCTTGCTGTTTGAGAAGGGATTTTGTTTTACAGTTTAATACATATACTAACATTTAAGTAAGTTCAGAGCGAGGTCAAATGTTTAACCCAGGGATTTGATTTGAACAAACTCGCAAGGACCAATATAAAATGTTACATAACAAATACCAAGCCTCTGTGTCTTTCGGTTCCTTGAGCTCTAACACGTTATCCTAAGGGCTAAAGCCGATGCTAATTTTTTACCCAGAAGTATGATTTGAATAAACTAGGTCGAATACTATCCGATATGATACATACCGAGCCTCTGAGCCATGCGGTTTCAGATGAGAATAGTTGTTAAGGTCCCAGTTTAACAATTAATGTATAACACTATGACTTACACTTTAAGTGGCACTGAACGATTTGAACAGGTTTTTAAGAAGGTCATCCAAGGATAATTTCTGTTCAATTTTATAAAAATAAACGAAGTGATTTTGGACATGTCGCTGACGACACATTTCACATAAATCAAACATGCATGTACATATGTCAAGGGAAATCATGTTGTACTGTAATGATAAAAAAATGAATGCCATACTCCACATCCTCATACATACATTAAACAAGTTTAAGGAAATTACGTCAATACAGTTTACATAATCAAAAGTCAATTTATAAAAACATACATTTAGGGAAATCATGTTATACCACGATTAAAACAGTTTATATAAGACAAAATCTACGTATACAAATATACATGTACGCGTGTCGACGGACATCATGTTATACCATACTGATGAGTAAGCGAATAAAAGCCGCATGCAAATATGTATCTATGCTAATCATGTAATACACAAAAATTACAACAGTTAATTTAATGTCAAGATAAAAAAAAATACACATTAATTTAAAGATGTATACATAAATGTTATACCACGCATGCATACAAATACGTCTGTTAAGACGAATCATGTTTAACCGTAAGTCAAATAAATAATTAATGAAATCCACAGTCTTATCCCCGTATCCTCTAACCTATTCTTAGACTTAAAAATAACGATTACAAAAAAAAAGAAAACCTTGTTTAGAGTTTGAATATATACAGACTCAAAATGATGCTTATGTCATTCACAAACGGTTATAAATATAGAAAGTTGCAATTATAGGTGTTTATTTCCATGATATACTTCATTTTTAAGCATTATAAAACTGCAAGGTTTAAAGAAGATCATTGTTTTTTTTAACTAAGTCTATGAATTGGTTGGTGTATTCGGGCCAAGGTTGACCAACATGTGTAGGTGTTAAGGAAAATGATGTTTTACAACAATGAAAACTGTCAATTGCATTCAAAAAGAGATATATATTGGTCATCCATATTCTCGCGGTACTTAACGTTCTAATAAAAATTCAAGTGGAAACAAATACTTACTTGATAAATTATGGATTCCTGTCCGAAGATAAACACCTTTTCCAGTGATATCTATCAAAAATTTATTTATATTTCATGTTTCTTTTTCGTGTCAATCAGTTAATACATCACACTGTCCACTGATGCGTACATGACGCCATATTCATATTCTCGCGGTAAGTAGGTCAACAGGCGTTAGGTCACTAAATCACAATCAATATAAACTTTCTGCTTAGAAACTTAACTTTGAGGAGTAGTAACATTAATTATGAAACATTAAACTTGATTTTAACATGAACATTAACAGTTTANGCACCGTCTAAAAGATCATCTGACCACCTTTTTCCTGGGAAGATGTAGAAAGGTGGTACATGGTTCCCTACGGCGTTTGCTGCCCCGATGATAGTGATATTCTTCGTCCTTGGGGATGTAATGGCTTGTGCAACTGTGTCTTTATCACAAACAATCTTGGGAGGACTGTGTTCTGTTGATAAGCCTGACTCGTCAACGTTAAAAATTCGTTCCGGTGCATTAAGCAAATTGTTTTCAATCAGAACGTTTTCAAGTTCTTCAAAGTAATTGTCAATATTTTCTTTGGATGCCGCTTTCGCACGAGCCATTCCAAGCTTTTGTGGAGCCACAACTTTCAGTTGTTCCCATCTTCCCAAAAATGCATAAAACCAATTCTGACTAAGACCTTCCCTCGCTTTCACTGATTTCCCAAGTGACCGAGCATAATCAGCAGCCATATATTGTATGCTGCTAATTGTGTAGCCGTATCCGATGTTGGCCATGTGAATGATGTGATCTACAAGCAGTTTTTCTTCTTCATCATTGAAGAGACGGACAGGACCTGACATACAGTCTAGGGTTACATTATGCCTGGTTCTATCCCTTAGTGTGGATTCTGGAACCTCATACAACCTGCTTGCCCTATAAACCGACATGCCTGACAGAGATGCTTGAAAAGCTCTCTTTAAGTTTTCCTTGTCGTATGGCTTCTTACCACTTCTTATTTTCTGCAAATGAAATAATTGATCGTCTCACTGATAAAAGATATAATTGATCGTCTCACTTATAAAAGACCCAACCCTTATGATCATTCAGGTTCAACCAACAATATTAAATTAAGTGGTTTAAGGCCTAATTTTAATAGTGATGTGTAACCTAAATCATGGGCGGAGCTTGGAATATTTGCATATTCATGACATCAGATAAGAGCGAGCAGACGATGCGTGAATAAGTTGAAAAAAGTTAAAATACTGAGTAAATAAATGGAAATATTGTATGATTTGGTGGATTTTTTTTATTTCTGTTGGATAACAATCAAAACTTACCAAAATATTGCTCATGGTCGTTGAAAATACAATTTTCTGACTTCGAAAGAAATTGGGTCACCAACTCTGACAGGTAAACAACGCGTAGGGGGCGCAATCGAAATACCGCGGGAATAGGAATACCGCGACAATACGGATGTGGACTATACACCTTGTTTAGGGACATCATACTTTGCCTCGAATGCACGGTCGATGTATACATGTGCAATTGTTTAGCGAAATCATGCTATACAACATTAATCACAGCTCATTTAAGGCAATGCCCACAAAAAAACAAACATACATGTACCTTTGTAAAGGGTAATCAGCGTATATGGCTCGCGTCATGCGTAAATGGGCTTATTCATTATGCTGCCAGCGTAGCTCCCGACCAACCAGCGCAATCGCAAGCTTTGGTTGTCTCATTAACGGGAAGGCTAGCTTCTGACCAGACTGCGGGGATGCTACGTTTGACGCATATGGGATAAGATCCATTTTTGCATGAGGCGGATCCTATCTTAATGATCAGTTTACAAAAGCCATACAACTTGTGAGTAAATATACATGCAAAGGGAAATCAGATTTTACAGAAATGAAAATAGTTCATTAACCACTATACATACGATACAATCCAATTCAATTTAAACAAGCGTTAAATCCTATCAACTTAAGTAGTATGTATTATCCTTTCTTTAACTCATCTCGTACTAAAGTGCTAACTTTCTTAATACTGCATAAATAGATGTACCATATGCTGTATTACCATGTACTAATTTAAAACTGAGCAATCAAATATATTTTCCAAACACGCCTCCAATGGATTTTGGATTCATTCCGACGGAAAACACGCACTTTAATGCGAACGTAACAACACCACAATACCCTCGTAACCAACAGTGCTATATACGTTTATCCTAAAGTTCTAAAAAGTTATACCATGAATTTGTACACAAATTCGTACAGAGAAATGCACGAGCTTAAACACGTTTTATCAAAATCGTTAAAAAATAATCATTCCTGTTTAACTTAATGTAACTAAGAATACTTATGTGATTATAACATTTGTTTTTACTTTAACAAACAAACGTACATTTTTTAAACTTTTATAGATTTACCCCATATAACTTTGTTATAATTAGATGTTGTAATGTATACGAGCGCACCTTGTCGAAAGTAGGGCAGGGTAATTTAAAGATAAATATAGTTAACAATCATTAAGATAACAATTCAGACGTTGAAAAGTTAGATCTTGTTACAATATATGTACAGTTTTGTTTGTGGAAAAAAATCATTTTATAACAACCCACAGTCAGTCGTACAGATCTGCATATTTTTAAAATGTTTTTCGACAAACCCCTTTTTTACTGGAATATGTTTGTTATGTTAGCGGGATCACACTCTTTAAACGGGAAGTATGGAAGATTTCCTTACAAGAGTGGGTATGAATTATCGGATTCTGATTAAAGTTTCTTTTTTGGAAGAGTTTCTTTGAAGTTTCAATGTGCACATTATATATATACTATTCTTACGGTGTATGATTTTATCTCTGTTACTATTCAGGTGAAGGTGCATAATACCTATCCACATATATCTATACATTGAATGTACTCTTTTAATATGTACTTTTGATTTTATTATTTCATTTTACCCAAACACATGAGTAAGTTCTTTTTTGCTAGGCGCGATGTCACTAAAAAACGATTTTTGCGAAGTAAAGTTTTTGTAAAACATATTTAAGAACTGCTTTGATAAAAACAACACAAAAACTACAACAACAACAAATACAACAAACAAACACACTTAAAATATGATTGTTTAACACCTGTTTAGGTGTGAGCTACGCGTACACTTGTTTCAGAATCTTAACATTAGAACCTACATTGAGAGCTATAAAATCCGGGATGACGGACATGCTGTTAAATTAAAATTCACGTTTGCAATGTTGTTAAACCAATGCACACCAATTGTTTGCTTAAGACAAAGAAGACAATTAACGGAGGCTTATTTTGGAATATTATTTTGCGGAGCCGAAAGTTTTGAAAATAATTTCGAGGAAATCCGGGAAATTGTGCAGTTCAATGCACGTACTAACACATGCTCCATTGGAATCGTTAGAAAGATACAATGCCTGTTTAACTAATTTCACAAAAAATACTTATGTAAAGATGTAATATTAAATTAATATTAAGCAAATGTCAAATGTTATTAAACTTTATATCTTAGCTTTGTTTAAGGCATGGTACATTCGCCGCGTGCGATGATAATGTCGTCTAATTAATTAAATGATCTTTACTTTGCCTCAATTAATAGTAGTCAAGCGCTGAAATGTATGCCATATTGTTTTCGTTCATCCGCATACTTATCCCCGATATTGATGTTGTTTGGTCCGGCGGTTGCCAATTTTAGGCTAGACGCTTGTTGACTGTCACCCGTGCTCATCACAGATCTGAAATAAAATATCAAACACATCATACATTTGAAAAAAATATGTCAACCACATTATACATCTGTAATATAATGTCAACCGCATCATCCATCTGAAAAAAAATGTCAGCAAAATCATACATCTGAAAAAAATGTCAACCACATCATACATCTCAAACATAATGTCAACCAAATCATACAGTGATCTGAAAAAAAATGTTAATCACACTATACATATGAACATCATTTCCAACCAAATAACACATCTGAACACTATTGTTACCCACATCATATAGCTAAAAAAACAAACTGCATCTCACATTTAAACAGCCCTGTCAAACACATCAAACAGCCGTAAAATAATGTCAAATATAGCACACACCTGAACAACAATTCCAAATACTACACATATCTGAACAGCAATGTCAACCACATCAAGAACCTGAATAACCAATCGCTTTATAATATAATGAAAGCGCAATAACTCGAGCAGCCGCTTGCTCGAAATTTAAGAAGACTTATTTATGGTGAGAGAAATCGTTTCTTGAACGTTAACATAGTTAATATGCGTCCTCCAGTTGCGTGCGAATAAACATGATCCAAATTGTTTTAATTGTATGACCAACATAATTTTGGATGTTGTCCTTTATGCGACTAGGGTTGGTAGAATACCATGCAAGCAATATGAATATTTAAAAATAAAGACAACATGAATCCTGCCCCTAAATAACTTGGGACACTATAGTAATCGATAATACAACAGTCCAATGCCTGTTTAAGTCACTTCTCGAATGTACTTAAGTGCAATGCTAAACTAGTTTTGTGTTAAGTTCTAACACTTACTTCTCACATGATTGCTGCTGGACACATGACAGTGTGGTCAGCAGTATCATTACAGGGTGTATGCTTTGTGTCAATGCCTTGTGTTTATTGTTCAATATCTGAACCATAGACAGTAAGAACAGTGTCATTCCAAAATGATTCCTCTTGAAATAATCACTGCTGGGTCAGTGTATCCTCCCGACTAGGCCGCGATATAGCCAGTCTCAGTGGACACTAATGTTTCCTCAACAATATATACAAATCTCGTTCTGGGAAACCGGGCTTATTATGTGTGCGTAAAGTGTTCCTCCAGCTTAGCCTATGCAGTCCAGTTTAAAGGCAGTTTCTTTTAAACGAAAATCCTGTCTAGGCGGTTAGTGTCGTCCATGATCTGGGGCGATACTAAACGCACATGCATTAAGCCTAGTTTAACCCGAGCGAGTCTTCATTATATCTTTCAATAGCCTATCAAGATATTAACCACTGCGACATGAATATAACTCATAAACTGCAATAAAACTCGTCATTGTATTCTACCCGCACTAAGGCAACCTAACTTTTAAAGCCCCCCATACGATTATCAAACCAAAATATTTTTATAAGGGGGATGAGTTGACATACATGATACTGAGCAACAAGGAAAAGACACTATAGCAGTATATAACAGCGTTTAGTTGAGCGGAGAATTATTGCTCTTGTATTAACATCGAGATATAAAGTACCATGATTGAATCCATCCACTGCTTTGAAAGACAACATATCTTAACAGTCTAAACTAATAACGATAATGTTGACATTTTATTTATTATTAATTTCAGACATTGTTATAGGTAAAAAAGGGCACGCTTAACTTAATGTTACCGGGTATATAATATATAAGGCATGGTGTTCTTTCTAGCTAAAAGAATATCTGCATAACAAGCAACGTTTAAATGTGTGCTAAGATCATTTCTTGAAACGGCAAATGACTTTAAAAGCGACAAAGTTGGTAATAATCAACAAAAAAGGTGTTGAAAGTATTTCAAACACTAAAAGAGTCGGATGTGAACACCTATCAATGAACATGTGCATTACCGTCGTATTGCCCCTTTAAAGTACGCTTGTATTCTTGTATAATGAAGTACGATTTCCACATAGCACAGCAGTATTTAGGTATGCTTTTTTAAATATAACCAGACGATTGACCACTGGTGAAAAAAGGCTTTGCATATTATCGTCAGATTACTAATATTATGTTTGTCAATTGCATAACTATACTTTATCTTCCTGTTGTTTGTTGTAATTCTATATTTCTATATCAGTTTTCTGAAATTTGATATGTGCAGAGACATTTGGCGTTCGTTCCGACATTCAGCGTCAGCCTTGCGACTTTTGACGTCAAGCGTGACGTAAAGTATCGGTATGACATTTAATGTTAATTAACATGCAGAACGTTATCACCAAATGTTAAACATTGGTTGCAAGTTATTTCGAAATTGCTTGATAGATAACTAATTGACGATCAAAACAAGCTGGACTATTCCAAACTTTGATATTTGACCTCATATGTGACATCGACCTTTTAGCTAGGAAAACTGGTCATACCAGCAACATGTCATTTTAATGAGCATCTGTGGTAAGTTAAATACACCCTTAATGAACCACGACGTTCTAGTCCGGACAATATGAAGCATGCACATATTTAGGTTTTTACCTACCGGACTAGCCTTGACGCACGCGTGCATACACGCAAGCACGCAAACATTCAAGTACAGATATTCGACCATTGTGGTAGCCAAAGTGGGCTCCACAAACAATATTAAATCAAAATAATTTAAACTACCAATTATGTTTATACCTGTTCTAGAGTTCATCATGTTGCTCACAGTTCTCGCCTCTCCATCCCTGGATGCAAGCGCATGTGTAACCGTTCTGGCGGTTCTTACACGTGCCGCCATTCTTACAAGGCTGAGTCGCACAATCTGAAATAAACGGCATCTTAAAGGCAAGGATCCGAGATTTCCCCACAACTTTTAGACTCCTCTTCACAAATGGTACCTCGTCTTTTTTGAGAGAAGTGGGGGAATCGCAAACTAAATGCTTCTGCATTTTAAGCTTAACCATTTAAAAGATAAAACACCGCGATAAAGGGACGATGTGTAAATTTATGTAAATTTCATTTACATTTGTTCAAGAGTATTTTGAAGTTTAACATAGTAAGTACTAAATGATTTATATAAGAATATAGTTCATTTTTGCTTTTTGGTAGAGTAATAATATTTTCACGGTGGTTGAATGCGTTTAGTTTAGAATGTTTTACGTCGAAGTATTGGCCGGTGGTCAAGGTGACGGAATAGCCATAAATGACTTATACATTATCTGTGAAATCAATCATCCGTTAAAATGGCCCAGTAGTTTAAATAAGAATAGAGTAGGCTTCTTAGCAAACGGTTCTTGTCCAAAAACCATGGTATAACTATGTTTGTTAATGTTATTTGTTAAATATATAATGAAACAACATATTTTAAATACTATACATAAATGCCTAATCTACAGCATGATCTAGTGACACGTATATTATCAATGCAGCTTAACAGAAACGGATTTGACAGAGGAAAATGCAAAACAAATTTTCCATTGGAAATAATCAATGGTTTGTTGTGTATGTTTGCAAATGGCTTAAACCGAACATAGAGAAATAAAGCTTATCGAATATATAAATAATGCATTCAGCCATTGTTACAGTTTGATTTGACAGTTGAGAAAAAAGACTCATCATCAAGTAAGTGTTCCTGATGTTAATACGTACGATAAATTGAATTTACAAATACACAGTCCTTGAAGTTTTCTGTCAATCGGTTAAATATTTTGTAAAATTAAAAATGCTGCTTTTATAAATAAATGTTCAAATGAAATGTAAAGAGAAGGCCACATACGGAACTCTTTTAATTGTATCTCTGTAGGATGATATTTTACTTAATTGAATATAAGAACAAACATACGTGTCGACAGAAGAGCCAAGGTAAACCTGCACGTTCTTCAGTGGTCTGTTTGGGAGAGATAACGGTGATGTGATATAATGTTATACATTTTTGAGAAGGCGATGATACATGCACGTAATATGATCACGATAAATTACCGCCATTTTGTGTCATGTCCGAAGTAAATGTTCGTTTTTTCTGCATTAAAACATATAGTATTGTGTGTTTCTACACCGAAGAGATAATTTAATGAGTGTTCAACTGCACTTGAGTTGTACAATTCATTATTGTCATTCAAACATTTATTTAAACTTTTAACATATATAATGATGAATGTTGCTTCTGTTAAGTGTTGTTGCTGATTGCAATGTTTTGTTTTTGTTGCACGATGCGGAACTGCAAAAAAATAATTCTGAACAGATCCTAACCTTTTTTGTCACTTAAACAATAAATACTGATCGTTATCAAATTAAATCCATTATCGACTTGATAAAAGTTACGAATTCAATTACACGTGCTTATAATTTATCTATAACTATAGCATCCCGTGTACTAACCCTTGAAGCCGTGCAGCCTAACGGCGTCAATGTGCAACCAGTTGTCGATGTCCAGCCGGATGTGTTTTGAGCAGCACGGGGTAGAAGACTAAAAATATAGCAGCTCTTTATGTGTTCGCCGGTTTTAATATGATTTTTTGATTACGTTCATTCGCATTGCTTTTGTGGAAATATATAAAAACAAATCGTTAAAAAGCTATACGAGTCCTCATTATCCGAACGTTATTTTTGCCATACCATGCAACGTTCCTACTTTTAAGGAACTCTCTGATGCGGCCTCAATACTACTTAAAATATTGTTGTAATAAAATTGTCTGCTTAATACATTTTTCTCGTATGGACACCCGTAACAAAAACCTTTCTGAAAAATAAATTTAAGCTGAATTAAAGTCATTTGATATATAAGAAAGACCTCGACAATTTGCAAAATTCACCTCTTTAACCATTTATTACCGGCAACTTCGGGGTCGCCATCCGAGAAATTGCCAGCTATAGCATTACTTCTTAAAACATAACATTGTGTTCTAAGTGAGCTGCAATGCTTTCCATAAAAACGCAAAACATGTCAACAAAGAATATCATAACGGGCGTCTTTTACTGAAAAGGTCCTCCGTTGAATCGCGGTCCTTTATTAAGAGGTTTTACAATTGCACATCTCGTTTTATATAAGTGTAATGTGACCCTAATACGTTCAAGCAGAATCGGCATATTTCAGACTCCAAATTATCTACACGTGTATTTTAAAACTAAATTCAAATCATGTGCGCGTTCTCTCACCGTTAAAGGTGGACTGAACATCCTAACCTCCACGCCCTCGCCCACGGGCACTCGGGGCCCAGACCAGAGCGTTATCCACGTGCCGGTGACGTCATAACACGTGACAGCCTTCACCCCGCCGGCATTCCACGACTCATAAATGTCGATTTTGGAGACATTCACGATATTTGGAAACTCAAACTGAATGATGAAGAAGTGTATAACCAAAATACCAAATAATATGTTATATAGATAATAATTATAATATATTTGTGTAAATCACTAAATTTACCCACGTGCCTCACGTTTTTAGAATTTTGCTCAAAGACTAATAAATACCGATATTATGACGCAAGTTAACCGATGACAATTTAAAAGTTACTACTTATAATATCGTGACACCGTACGTTAGGACTGTATATCTTTTAAAATTGAAAAAAAAGGAGACAATACTTTTCTTTATGGAAAGTGTTTGTTTTGTACCTCTAGGAACTGACTTGCATAGCTTGAGGGCGCCCAGTGTGGGCCATTCGCCTCACCTATTATTTGCTGCGCACTGTGGCTGAACAAAGAATTACACACGTTTAACATATCAAACATGCTCGTTAATTCAAATACTTCGAGTAGGGGAATAATTATGGATACTCCGTCCAAAATGATAAGGAATAAAGTTTGAATGTACAACCGTTGTCCAAGAAATCGTGTTTTGCTCCTTCACGCATCACGTAGAAGGCATCTGAATTTGACCAGGAACAGTTAAATATAGCTTGGCATACGAAGGCTATTTTTTAAGCTTATGTTCAAATTTGAATTTAAAATTCTATTAATAAATAAATAACAAATATACTCTAGTACTCTGTTACATCATGAACATATCACGCACGCATAAACACGTTTATTTGTTTAGCATGATTTATGACAGCGATGAGGTAAACATATAGCAGATTTTCGAATAGAATTTATATATGCATGACAGTATGTATTCGATCCAAATGATCTGTCAATTTTAATGTCTTGTAGAACATAAGCTAAATACAAATTAATAAATTGCACATAGTTATTACAAAACTAGTCCCAGTGAAATGTGGATTTTATGTCACTGCAGGCATTGAAGTCACACAATTAATATCAATGAATAATTTAAAGACTGCACATCATTGTCCCAATGAAGAGCGGTGCAAACTACTTACGTGTTGGTGTTATATTGCGACGAAAAGGCAATCAAACGAGAGATCCACTGCCCTTCCTCTGTGACAAAATGCAAAAAAAGTTAAATAGAGACAGCAACGAAAATGTACATGCATTTATACATTTTCAAAGAAACAACAACTGCAACGCGTAATTTCACAATTTGACAAAACGTCCATTGGTTGTTTTCCTTTTTTATAGTTATTTAGTCCCGCAGGGTATAAGCCTTCTCTAAATAAGCAATTCAATTCCCCAATCCTACTGTAAAGTATATGTTTCATTTGCAATAAACGTTTTCATATTTTACCGGACAAACTATTATCTACTCCGGATGTATTAGATATTTAATAGAATGTCACATTAGTAACAATGTCAAAATATTCATAAATCACGTCGGAACGTAGTGATTTGACAATTTGTTGCAACTTGTAGCATCTAAGACGTTTGCAGCAACGGTAAATAACGCAGTGACGACAAATGTCGCACTTGGGGTCATTGATGCAATGCTGACGCTTTATGTCTCAACAAACGCGCAATGTCTCAAACATTCCTGATATTAATGCTTATATAGCGCTATATGGCACAATAAACTGTTCTGACGTTATATGTTGCAACATCAACGATAAAGGTTCCAATATCTTACAACAGCATTTGTGTGGCACAGTAGTATTGTGATAATTAGACATGGCGGTAATTAGAAAATCGTAAGAAATAATTACAATTCACGCGTGAATTGGTAAAACAGTGAATGAGTTGTGTGGTATTGGTCGTGAGAAGGCATATTCTCTTATTTTAATTCCAGCAGTGTTTTAACTAACGATATTTGGGCAACGTTTTACATACATTCGACAGAGCTATGTTCAAAGCTATTTCCTGCTGAAAATTCAACACATCGACTTAATAAAAAGGATGTGTATACGAATTGAGTTCTCAAACATAGCTTTTCCGGAGAATTTGTTATAGTTTAAATGCAATCTTAAAAGACTTCAGCGAAAAGACTCTGACATTCGTTTTTACTTTACTACGTTGGAAAAAATGGTTAAGGACACAATTCTCCCTTAACTGCTCTAAGCAAAAATTCCTTTTCTTGGCATCATCAATACATGTAGTTCTTGCGGCTGTGTAGGTTAAAGCTTAATGCATCAAGCAGTACATACACAATTAGTGAACTATACCCCTGTAATCCGCGCTCCCTCCTGGGGAAATTTAAATGACTTTTGTTCTTAAAACCACATGTATATTGAGTTTGTTTTTGCAGTTTGGCTTCAAAGCACGTGATTGTGTGTTTTTTCCTCGGTAACATAATTTTAAAATGGTTACTCGCCTCCCAGAAGGGATAATCATTTCGGATGTCGTGTATAACAAACTGTTTTATTTAATTTTCTTACAAACACGCACAAATTAGTTATATTAAAGTCATTAAAGTTGCCCTAAGAGAAGAATGGTCTAATGTGAGATAAACAAGTATTGTTCAAAGGTAAAAAAAAATAAAAATGAAAACAATTCCGCAAAAAGCCAAATACCAAAAATATGTACAGATGGATAGACAGGTGCACTTCACGCTGTGCGGGGATTCAATAAGTTCAAACTGAGCCCGGTTGGGCGTATAACATCCATATCTCAAACCGGCACATTTCTTTCAGACTAGGCTTTTTCTGGCATATCCGGTTCATCCCGGAAAACAATGGATTTCTATTAAAGATACGGCAGGCTCTCAAACCAGGGCAGTTATTGTTCAAAAAGGTGCTGATAAAGAAGACTGATATTTAGCGTTGTTTTACGACATTTAAAAATGTGTAGCATTACAGATTGAACAAAAAGCATCCGTATGTTTTACGACATTTAGCGTTCGTTGCGACATTTAACTTCAGCCTTCCGACTTTTACATCGGTACGACATATACGTTGCATTGTTATCGTTTAAATTAGCTTAATTCCAGTTAAAATGTTTTACTGAAATACTTAATTACACACTAGAACAGTGTTCACTTTTCAAAATGCAAATGTGAATCCCAAGCTTACTTACCTATTCCGCGAACGATGACGCTTTCTACTTGGTATACTTCACCCAGGTCTACCTCCCAGGATGCTTCTGAGGATGTAGTGTCCGTGCACGTGCTTCTGTCACCATCGTTACCAAGTGACGCATTGCGACCATTAGCTGTGTCGGTCTGTGTTGACTTCTTCTGAACGGCAACGTTATGAGCTGAACAAACCCGAAAACAATATGTTTAAATCGAAACATGAAGCATCGGCATTCTCTCAAATAACGTGCCCTCAGCAGACGTGTACCACGTTCCAGAGGCGATCAAGGGTCTATATTTTGGTTTGATTAAAACAATATTTGTACTTTTGTGGACAACATTACAATCGGTATAATAATTATTATTATTTTACATTGCTTAATAATCGTCCTATAATGTGAATGTATTTGTGCTATTTAGAGAATCGTCTTCGTCTTCGTTATCGGCTTCGTATTTATGAGAAATAAATCGGTAGAAAGACGCATGTCTCAGTGATAAGTTCCACATGAAGTGAAATATTTACACCTTTTAAGGTAACTTACTAGTGTTAACGTTACAGTTTCGCCCCGCCCACTCGCCTGTGCATGTACACGTGTAACCATCAGGCAGGTCCTCACAGGCTCCACCGTTCTCGCATGGGGTCGAAGTGCACTCTATAACGTCTGTTGAATAAGTATCAGTATGTAAAATCCATATTATTAAACTATGTGAAAGTGCCAATAGACAATTTAAGTTAAATGTAATTCAAATTACAATTTAATAATTGTTCTTAAGTATTATCAATTCATCGCACTTTGAGATCATGTGTGTGACGGTTGAACTTGTTTAACAATATAAAAATGGATAACGTTTGTAAAGTTACATAAAGCACTGCTTTTGCGTGTTATTTTAGATGTGATTTATGGTGAAAGCTATATTTAAACAATATATGTAGGTGGAGTTAAACTGCACTCCGTCTTTTCTTAAAGATAAATAGACACATAATGTATATTTTAAAGCAAATAGAAACTGCTAATCACCACCTAAAATAGTGTTATTTTGTTCTTTACGTATCCTTAGGTGACTGTTTATGGTATGGTGAGAGGTGTTGTAGACATACTTAAGTTTCGTTATATTATTATAACATTTTAATGCGGTTGAAGTGGATTTGTTTTCACGAACATAAAAGTATTTAAATTTATAAGTATCGATATTGTACAAATCATTATTATTTATATATTTTATGTACATAAGTTAAATGAAAAACCACAACACAAGATTCATCAAAGACAATGATTCCCCAACGACACATGTTTCGACACATACAAAACCACCAACATCATATTCAAATGTACTTTTACTTGAAAACCTAAATGCCTGTCGACAGCATGTCGAGAAAATGGTCAATAATGCCTGTGGTTATTTAACGAGCTGAACCCACGCACATGTTAGAACTTTGATCGTTAGTTTGACATTTACCTTTGACCAGTTAGCACATGACATGCGAACATTATTTTTTTACATCCAAGTGTGACCTTGACATTTAAGGTAGGGACACGGGTATTATTCGCGAAATACCGTGTATGGTGGTCATTTTTGGTTATTCTAAATTGCATGATGAATGAAGATGTGTGTAAGTTGAAATAGTTTATCACTGGACAAATGCAAAATGTTTGCATTAACAGATCACTTGCGTATGCGTGTTCTTTTAGACGTGATTTATGGTACAAATAATATGCTTTAAATAGCTGAAGGTGGGAATAAACTATCCTTTGTCTTTTTGTACACATGCAAATACCATTATGTATATATTAAAGTAACTGAAATCTGCTAGTAACCAGCTTAAATATTGGTGCTAAAATACCCCTTAATTACTTCATAGAGTATGGTTCGGGGTTACCTTTGCATAAGTAGATGGGTTTACTCACGGAACGGTATTGGTCATGTGTTATAAGTCATTTAACAATTACTAAATTGCATTCCTGTTTAGTATATTTTAATTTATGTTTATGTTCAAACTCTCTGTTAGAATTGAAAATCTTATTCTTATTTGAAATATGTTTAAAGTACAGATGTATTAATATAAAGCGAGATTTGTCCAAAGCAATTTAAAGTTGCAGCAAAACAACGCATGGCGAATATATTCATTAGCAAAATCTGTAGCATTCGTCCTTGGAAAAATCGTTGTTTAAATCACATGATGTTTAGTGTTTTTATTAACAAAATAACATTTCAGTTTTAAATGCTTTCAAAAGTGTATGACCTTAACATTTCGACAATTGCTGGTGATAATTTAGTAATTTACTTGGTCGTGCTTGCGAAGATTAAGATCAAACATGGAATTTTATATAAAATATTAAAGTGTTCTTTCAGCTACCTTTAACACATGCCGTTATGGTCGTCCATTGACCATTACGACATTGAGTATTTACGGCATTGCTGTCTCGGGGTCTGTAGCCGGTGTTGCAAGTCAAATTCCTATAGGCACCTTCAACCAGAGAGTCTCCAACCACATTCCCGTCATTGATGTTCTCAAACGGAGGACAAACTAGAGAGGAATAGTTTCCAAATAGTTTATAAAACATGATTTTGTTTTAAAAAACAGTGAAAAGATTCATTAAAACTATTGCTACATCAACAAGTGTCTGGCTCTTTTTTAGATTGAACATAATGATATCACAAAAGCACAGACGATTGTTCAAAGAATGTAACTAATTATGTAAGCTGTGTTGACTGCCTAGGCTGGCGGCGTGATGTATTATATAATTATGTTTAGGCAATCTTGTTCAGTATTTATTATATTATGTGTGTGTTTGAACTGTCTGTTTTGATGTCAAACCCTTAGTCTTATTTTAATTATGTAATACGTTCAGATGCATTAACATGATGTGACATTAGTTTTTTGCAGTTCCCATTTTTAAAACACAACAACGTTACTTTCAATTAAACAAGTAATATAGTTTCCAAAGGAGGGCAATTATCTCAACACTACTGCAACATGGGAAAGTGTGTAGCCTTTTTATATTGAAAATAATATGTGTCATCAAACTCGTAGTCATCATGTACTTACAATACAATAGTCATATAAGATGTGTTAACGGGTTGAGGAAAGTACACATGCGGTACACATATAAAATATTGCAAACGAATTAACATATTTATTTTTTTGTAATTATGTCACGTAATATTTATCTTTCGTTTTTGCACCAGGGTCTCTGTTTTGACGACACATTTGCTTCCTATTAATCAATTTGGAATTTGTTGATATGCTATTCATTTGCATATTTTGGGACATTTATGTTTATGTAGATGAGTTCATTAAATTGTAAACATATATACATGTATATTAGTATTATAAGCTATCCTATTGAATAAATTGTGTTCATGTTTGTTTATTTCGTATCGGATCCAGAAGGGCAATAACAGCCCAAGTGGACAATGATTATGCATACAGTGTTTACAAATTTGCAATATAGAAGTAAATCAATGTATGACAGTTGAAACATAAATACTACTAC
>VMBQ01012520.1:4890-19317 GCA_007657795.1 Dreissena rostriformis | reverse complement strand
CAGGTAAGGTGAAAAGTTGGGTTAGACAGCTACGCCAAATAAAATCATAGAATAATTCGCATTAATATCCTTACTAACATTTAACAGAAATTAATGTAAAATCCATAGGCTTGGTGTAAACATAGCAGATTTGTTTTTGAAGAATTAAAAAAAAAGTAGTTTTTGTCCACCGGACGTGACGTCATAGCATACCCAAATTGAGTTTTCACACACAAAGAGCTCCCACCATGCCTCAGCTTTCTGAAAAGAATTCCGCAACGAACTAAAACAAATAATGTTAATATTCATAACAAATTGATAATTGATTATTCATAACAAAATCGTGCGTTTTGAACATGTTTTAATAAATGGAAGCGTTGGTTCTATCATCAAAAATTACAGTTTCATTCAGTTAGGTACAAATATTTATATGTCTACCAGAATCAAAATTATTTTCAAATCAAATTACTTTCAAAAAGAGGCAAAATACAAACATATAATTTGAGTGTAAAAAACAAACAACATTTTGTGTCAATGACGTTAGCCGGTGTGTACACAACGACCAATGCCAAACTTCTCTTAGCGGTAACCTCCCCATATAGGTTTTCAGTTACAAACTTCTCTTTACGGTTACCTCCCCTATAGGTTGTCAGTAACAAACTTCTCTTTACGGTTACCTCCCCTATAGGTTTTCAGTAACAAACTTCTCTTTACGGTTACCTCCCCTATAGGTTTTCAGTAACAAACTTCTCTTTAGGGTTACCTCCCCTATAGGTTTCCAGTAACATACTTCTCTTTGCGGTTACCTCCCCTATATGTTTAAGGTAATAAACTCCTCAAAGCTGTTACATACCCTTTAGGTTTTCAGTAACAAACTTCTCTTTACGGTTACCTCCCCTATAAGTTTTCAGTAACAAACTTCTCTTAACGGTTACCTCCCCTATAGGTTTAAGGTAATAAACTCCTCAAAGCTGTTACCTACCCTTAAGGTTTTCAGTAACAAACTTCTCTTTACGGTTATCTTCCTTATAGGTTTTCAGTAACAAACTTCTCTTAACGGTTACCTCCCTTATAGGTTTCCAGTAACAAACTTCTCTTAACAGTTACCTCCCCTATAGGTTTTCAGTAATACACTTCTCTTTACGGTTACCTCCCCTATAGGTTTTCAGTAACACACTTCTCTTTACGGTTACCCCCCCTATAGGTTTTCATTAACGCACTTCTCTTTGTGGTAACCTCCTCTATAGGTTTAAGGTAATAAACTTCTCAAAGCGGTTACCTCCCATTTAGGTTTTCAGTAACAAATTTCTCTTTGCGGTTACCTCCCCTATAGGTTTAAGGTAATTACAGTACAAGTCTCAACAAGTTTGTAAAAATAAACAACGGATGCCTTCATTTCACACATATAATAAAGTTTAAGGTCACGCGGGTTGGCACGTAGACAGAGGTTTTGCCTGTGTGAAAAATACTAACAGGCGAAGCGACGTAGGGACAGTGGAAGAGCTGGCTGCGGTTGTGAACAGAGCGAGCAGCACTACCGCTGCAGTTCATTACCCTGCTTAGTGCTGGCACAACTGGGAGTCGTTCATGGACAATTCAATGCGCTACCCGACACATTGTATGTAATAACTATTTCGTCATATAACACGTTAATTGTACGTAATTAGTTTTAATAATAATAACATTGTAGACTGATTTGGACAAAATACCACTATTGAATATTTTACTTCCGCTGTAGGAAATATTGGTACAGTAATTCCGAACGTCGTCTGTCACCCCGGTGTTGTCATGGTGAAGACATGCAGTGACGGGGAAAAAATCTCCTTCTTGGCCACTGAAGGACCCATGGTTCTGCCTAACGAAAACCGATCACCCAGTGCCGTTGCTCCCTCCTGGAATAAATCTTGAGCGCGGCGCAACTACTTGCGTGACAATGTGCCCTCTGTATTGTCAGCTCAGAGTCGCGAGGGTTTCCGGTATTAGACAGCATATGATTTTTTTTTATTGTTGTAGCTTGGTGCTTAAGGGTTTCATTTAAACAGTTATGTTATCGTATATTATTGTTCTGTACCTTTGTTTGCATCACACAAAGATATAAAGAGTGGTCTATTATTAAATTGAAAACACTAATTTAAGTTATTTTATTTTATGAAGTTTAATATATATATATATATATAAATATACATATTTTGTATATCGAACCAAAAAATAACGTACAACCCGAAAATGCAAAAAAAAGTATACAAGAGGGCAATAGTGGTCGCTCACCTGAGTAGTATTTACGTTTAACTTGAGTGTTAACAAGGTTTTACTATAGCCACATAAGAAAAACTGCCCCGCCTCCTGGCGACAATGTTTTTTAATGGAACATTTTTGAACGCTGTTCAGATATCAAAAGAACAAATGTTCTGACCAAGTTTCATAAATATTGACCCATAAATTTGACTTCTAGAGTGTTAACAAGGTTTCACTATAGCCATATAAGGAAAACTGACCGGCCCTTTGGCGACCATGTTTTTCAACGGACAGCAACCAATTACGAACTCGGCCAATATATCCTTAGAACATATTTTCCTACCAAAATGAATGAAGATTGGACAAAAAATGCGACTTCTACCATGTTAACAAGGTTTTACTATAGCAACTACAGCCATATAAGGAAAACTGCCCCGCCCCCTGGTGGCCATGCTTTTCAATGGACCACAACCATTTTCGAACTTGGCTAGGATATTCCTACTAAGTTGCATAAAGATTTGACTAAAATTGTGACTTCTTCAGTGTTAACAAGGTTTTACTATAGCCATATGAGGAAAACTGCCCCACCCATGGCGGCCATATTTTTTTGCAGACCAGAACAATTTTAAAACTCAACCAAGATATATTAAGAAAAAATGTGTTGACCAAATTTCATGAAGATTGGTTTAACAAGAGTTCCCCGGTCAGAGACATATGCCCCCAAAACAGGCCTTGATTTTCACACTTATTGTGACAGTGACCTTCACCTTTGACCTAGTGACTCCAATTTCAATAGAGGTCATCTACTGTCCAAGGCCTATGCACATGTGAAGTATAAAGTCATAGGTCAATTGGTTGACGAGTTATTGATCGGAAACGATTTTCACACTTATTGTGACAGTGACCTTGACATTTGACCTAGTGACCCCAATTTCAATAGGGGTCATCCACTGTCCAAGGCCAATGCACATGTGAAGTATCAAGCCAATCGGTCAATTCATTGACGAGTTATTTATTGGAAACAATTTTCACACTTATTGTAACAGTGACCTTGACCTAGTGAATCCAATTTCAATAGGTGTCATCTACTGTCCTAGGCCAATGCACATGTAAAGTATCAAGCCAATAGGTCAATCAATTCACAAGTTATTGATCGGAAACAAACTGGTCTACCGACAGACGCACAGACTGACAGACAGACCTTCATCCGGCAAAACAATGTACTCCCTCTTCTTCGAAGAGGGGGGGGGGATAAAAATATGACTTCTAGAGTGTTAACAAGGTTTTACAATAGCCAAATAAGGAAAACTGCCCCGCCCCCTGGCGGCCATGTTTTTCAACGGACCAGAACCATTTTCAAAATCAGAAAAGATATTATTGGGAAAAATGTTCTGACAAAGTTTCATAAAGATTGGACAAAACATGTGGCCTCAAGAGTGTTAACAAGGTTTTACTTTAGCTACTATATCCATATAAAACTGCCCTGCCCCCCTGGTGGCCATGTTTTTCAACGGACCAGAATCATTTAAAAACTCATCCAAGATATCATTGGGACACATGTTCTGACCAAGTTTCATGAAGATTGGAATATATATGTGGCCTCTACAGTGTTAACAAGGTAAAAAATTAAATGTTGACACTGCACAATGGACAATAGACGATCACAAAAGCTCACCAAGAGCACGTTGTGCTCAGGTGAGTTAAAATTTAACTTGTTTTCAGTAATGCTGGTTTCTCATGGCGCAATTAACATATATAATTACCTTGACAGTAATAGCCACATTGATGTCTCAATCCTGATAAAACTGTGGCATTATGTTTTATTGACATTATTAAGGCCTGGTTGAAAATTGCGTCAAGCGACAGGTAACCAGCCCGTATTAACCAACCCATTCTTAGACACCAGAATAAAGGATTGACTTGGAACCAAGAAAAATATGCTATCCGTTTGAAAACATACAGGCTACAAATGTAAATTTGCCATCACTCAATCCTTTGATGACATATCAAACGGAACCCAATTTAACACTTAATGTCACAGTGCCCTTGACCTTTGAACTATTGATCCCAATTTCAATAGGGGACATCTAATGTCCAAGGCCAATTCATATGCGAAGTATCAAGCTAATCGGTCAATTTGTTGACGAGTTATTGATCGGAAACGATTTTCACACTTATTGTGACAGTGACCTTTGACCTAGTGATCCCAATTTCAATAGGGGTCATCTACTGGCAAAGGCCAATACACATGGGAAGTATCAAGCCAATTGGTCAGTCCGTTCACAAGTTATTGATCGGAAATGAACTGCAAAACAATATACTTCTTCTTCGGAGGGGGAGGGTGGGGGGGGGGGGCATAAAAAAAAATTGTATCCATGTAAACATCTTGATGAAACTTGATCAGAATGTTTTAATTGACAATATATACCCGGTACGCCAAGTGGTCACAACTAGGTTACCAGGTCTTTTTGCAGGGGTTAAAAAATAGGTCAAATCTTCGAAAAACCATGTTACCATTGTAGAAGCCATATTTATGACTCAATCGTGATGAAATTGACACAGAAAGTTGATTTGACACTATCTGTGCCCAATTGCGAATTCAGGGTCAAAAACTAGGTCAGTCACACTTCAAACAAAAGCGAACAATGGTTTATGCTGTTTTATTTTAATTTTATTTTCAAATCACTGACACAGTATAAAATCTAAGCAATTGTGATAACGATCATTAATGAACCTCGTCCTATGAAAGCTTGGCTCAATGCATGTGTGTAAAGAGTCTTCCGAGATTAGCTTGTGAAGTCTGCACAGGCTATCATGGACAACACTTTCCGCTTTTCGATCAAATTTTTCGATTAAAGGAAGTCTGTTCTAAACAAAAATCCACTTTAGGCGTACTGCACAGGCTAATTTGGGACGACACTTTACGCACATGAATTTACCCCCATTTTCCCAGAGCGAGGCTCATAAAGCTATAGAGAAGCTGACTTTACCAATATAATATGACACATCAAATTTATGCACACAAAATGTTTGATTTTTACTCAATATAAATGCCTTAATGCCCCAAAAATAATGCAATCAATTTAAAAATGGGATCCAGTGAATGATGTTTTTCACTGAAAGTTGTTTCACTTGCAAGAAATTCATTTCAGTTGGTATATTATCCAAAGAGCTTAGTGGAACTATACACTTTCCTGCAAGTTTGCTACAAACATTCTATACATAATCAAATTACATCAGAGCCATTAACATGAGCCACAATTTTAAATTACTTAAATGTTATTACTTTACTGATTTTAATGTTTTTTTTGCACTTTGGTCGGTAAGACAAGCTATCAGATTGATTGTTAAAAAGTTAAATAATTTTTAAGGGAGTGGGGCTATAAAAAGCAGGAACAATTAACAATAGTAAGTTCTCTTCAACAAACAAGAGTTTCATGTTTGCCATAGCAAAACACATAATATTTCCTATGTTTTTCCACTTTGTGCTTAGGTGACCTTTAAAAGTTTTTTTTATAAATATAAAAATGAGCTATAACTCCAGCTAGGCTTGCAGTTTTTTTTACAAACTTGTCAAAAAACTGCAAACCAAAACACATTCACATGCTGTTTAATATGCCTGTAAAGTTTCAGCCTTCTAACAGCAATACGTTTTAGATACCATCAACACAAGTTAAACAAGATAATTTATGTGTTTGTCAGAAACACAATGCCCCTTACTGCGCCGCTTTGAAATAAAATTTATATTTATCCTTTGGCAGGTTTAGAAATTATCTCCCTTTAAAGCTTATTACTTCCCTTGGATTGTGTTTTTTATCTTTTACCTTGAAGGATGACCTTGACCTTTCAGCACTCAAAATGTGCAGCTCCATGAGATACACATGCATGCCAAATATCAAGTTGCTATCTTCAATATTGCAAAAGTTATGGCCAATGTTAAAGTTTTCAGATGGACACACAGACTGACAGACAGGGGCATAAAAAGGTAAAAAAGGGGCCATTACTCCATTGATGACGAAAATATCTGAAACAAAATATGGAGGTGCGTAAGTCAATGCTGATTGCAAAAGTTAATCTCTCTGGCACCAAAACCTTTTGAGTTACGCACTAAACAACACAAAAATAGGGACGGATATATAGAAGGATGGATGGATTGATGGATAACGGCATGTCCCCCCTAATAAAAAGGTGGCTTAAAAAGGATATCAAAATGAAAACTGTTGATAAACTACATAAACATCATAAGTTACCAATCTTTAAATTAGTTGAACAATTAAGATTGGAAGAAACCACAAATTGTCAACAAAGTGAAGAAAACTGATGACATTTCTCAATGAACACATCAAGTTATTGCTCTACAGAACTGATTCGTTTAGACTGTACATGTATATCAAACTATGAAAAATGTACATTATATTTATGAATTAAATTTCCACAAATAATTTAAAACAATTATGATCACAATAAAGCGTCAGAATGTCATGCTTTGTAAAATAATAGCACCATTATAATCAATCAAACAGTAACTAAAATTTTAATACCGGTATCAATCAATTATGCACACTTGTGAGTTAAACATACTGAAGTCACAATAACCCAGTATGAAATGAAACTATGGAAATGTCTTTTATGGTGATATTATATACATTAATGAAACTTAAGTAAATGTTCAAATATAAATAAGACAATATTTTATCAGCTAAGATTTCAATTATTCAAATAGATTTTTTAAATGGATAAGTTATTGTATCTGCTGAAGTTGAATTGCAAATTGGCAGACAGTTTTAATGAAATTCTTTTCATACATTTATCGTCAATATTTGCCAAAATTGCTTTGCTAATCAAAGTGGTTTGTGTTATGAAATACAAATCAATCAAATACCCAGCTTAGGCTTGTTTTTTTTAACCCTTTGAGCGCTGGAACCGGATTTTGAAGGCCTTTGCAAACAGTTTGGATCCAGATGAGACGCCACAGAACGTGGCGTCTCATTAGGATCCAATCTGTTTGCTATTCTGATAGTATTTTTTTTTTAAAAATCAAAGAAAATGCTAATTTTAGAAATTTAGCAGACAACATTTTAGCAGACGACAAATTTCCCAGCATGCAAAGGGTTAATACACAATAATGGTAATATGGGATTTCATAAAGATTGGGACATAGTTTAGAGGATTTCAAGATCTGAGCTCATTAGTATATTTAGACAATAACAAGATTTTCTTTATAAAAGAATAAGTTAGACTTGATATTTTACATTCTTCAGTTAATTTACAAATACTGACACAAAAATAAAATGTATGCAGTTTTTCAAATTTTAAAGTATATAAATATTTAATATACTGGTAAATGCATACGAATAGAAACATGTACAGTGGTATTAAGGATATATTATAACAAATAAGAAATTCTAACAATATATAAACTACAGCCATCATACAGTCTTTAAGTCATTGCTACGCCAGTTTGATAGGGACATGACACTGACAAACAATACAAAAAACTAACTATACAATATATATACATTTAGCTAAACACTCATCAACTTGCACACAAAACCTTTTTTTTTTAAATTAGATTATTTCGAATTGACGACTTGGCAAGCTACTTTTCTGACTGAAAGCTATATCTAAAATATTTTGAATTGCATTACATTGTTTGGCAGCAATTACAAAAATAAAACAACATTTTTTTCCAAAATGCATCTACATTCAAGCATAAATTTACAAGCGAAAAATTTTTTCCTTTTTTTCAAGATTCCTTTAATAAAACATACAAAGAAGCAACATTTGCAAAATTAATTTTTCCTGAAAGCAATCACTAATAATTTCAATTGCAACATGATTTTTTTGACAACAATGCATACTGTTATCTCCTTTATTTAGGCAAATATCACAAACAATCCATTATTCCGATTTTCCCAAAGATAATACTGCCATTCTTGGGAATCAAATCCATCAAAACTCATCTTGAAAATGACTTGGCACTTTCATGTCATTTCCCTTTGGACCCGATGGCTCTTTGGCCTCAAATTGCTCATTTGGGTTCATTTTATGTCCAGGTGCAGACTGGGGCTCTTCAGCAGTGTTGTGGTTGGTTTTCTCTGTGATTAGCTCGGAATACTCAGTATCCGAGATGTAATTTGGCTCTCCAAGATAGTGGGTGGGGAAAATGAGCAGCGGTTCGGAGGAAAGTGCGATTAAATTTCGAGGATGGAAGGGTTCCTTCCAGGAAGACCTAAAATAAAAGACACAATTTGAGCCTTGTTCTGGGAAAACAAGGCTTAATGCATGAGCGTTTAGTGTATGACACTGACACTTTCCGCCTTTTTGCTAAGAGACTTCCTTTAAACAAAAATATCACAAAAAGCGTTGTCCCTGATTAGCCTGCGTGGACTGAAACTGTTGAAATTTAAATTGAAATTTGGAGGTAAAAAGCTGTGCATAATATACAATAAGATACTAACTCTGGATGTTTATTGAACATGACGGGCAGGTACTCGTCCACAGGAAGTAGCTTCTGTAGCGGCTCCTGTGCGAGCAGTTTCCGCGCCCCACGCCCCGAGAGCAGATAACTCAGCGTCCAGTAGGAATAGCTCGGCCACACCAGACTCTCTGTACCCTCCAGCAGCACCTCGTCCTTGCGATTGAGCCGCTTACGACCCAGGTATCTGAACAACAAATATTTATTTATTTATTTTAACTTAAAGGGACTGTTAACAGATTTTGGCATGTTTTGAAATGTGTCTTAAATGCTTTAAATTGATAAATGTTAACATCGGAACTAAAAAGCTCCAGTATAAAACAAGAACAAAATTAAAGAAAGAAAAAAAATAAGCCAATATTTACAAACATACTTCAATATTCTGACTCAACTTAAAGAGATTTTCTCAATGTTTTAGATGAGTTTGACCATCATGCTCAATTTGATGTTCATAAAAGCTTTTTTGAGTGTTGAGTCTGACTCAACCCTGAGTTTGAGGAGGAATATGTGCATCTTCTTATAGCTGAGATTTGAGATTGTTCGTGAGCTGACCGACATTCCTAATACTCAGCTGAGCGGAAACTCAAATCTCATCTGCTGAGTTGAGCAAAACAATTGAGAATCTTTAATATATTGGGCCCGGGTTGGTCAATTTCCACTTACATGAGATCCCAGTTTGGCACCTTCTCCTTCACCGAACTCATGATGTAGGAAAGCTTGGTGCGGAAGTAAGGCTCAAACCTGAGGTCGTCCTCGAACACCACGACCTCCTGGTAACCCTTGGCAACCACGTCCTTCCAGATGTTGTAGTGGCTGAGGAAACAGCCTATCTCGCCCATCGTCATCGGCCTGGTAGGGAATAATAAGAAGTGTAAGATTAGCAGTTGCTAAAAACAATTAGCTGGGCTAGCGGTTTCTATGGAAATGTGTCATGTTAATAAGAATAAGCCATGTAAGATCATAAAAAATATAATATATAAAGATTCTGATTTACAACTAAAAACATTTTCTTTGAAAGATTAATACTGGTATTTTTGTTATTTCATCAACTATTTAATGGCCACTGAGGACTTGAGAGTAATACATTTTCCTGCTGATAAATGAGCAGCGCTCAGGGAAAACTTAGTTAAACCCTTTGCATGCTGGGTAATTTGTTGTCTGCTAAAATGTCGTCTGCTGAATTTCTAAAATTAGCATTTTCTTTGATTTTTTTCAAAGAATACTATCAAAATAGCAAACAGTTTGGATCCTGATGAGACGCCACGTTCTGTGGCGTCTCATCTGGATCCAAACTGTTTGCAAAAACCTTCAAAATCTGGTTCCAGCACTCAAAGGGTTAATGCATGTGCGTAGTGTTGTCCCTGATAAGCCTGTGCTTAAACAGGCTAATCAGGGACGACCACTTTCAGCTTTTACAGATTTTTTTTTAAACTGGTCTATTTTAACAGAAAAAACTGAATTAGGCGGAAAGTGTCGTCACTGATTAGTCTGTGTGGATTGCACAGGCTAATCTGGGAAGAAACTTTATGCACAACATCAATCACAGGTTTATTTCCAGAACATGGCTCAGAAGTTGCTAGGCAAATTAGTCAGGTAAGTGGTTGCTATGGAAATGAGTCATGGAAGTTGTTGCCATGGAATCTGTTTTATAGAAAATAATAAATAATACAAAAAGCAATGTCGAATCCATTCTAGAAGTAAGTAATTAATAATGAAGAATGCGATCTACAAATATTATATATTATTATAATTATATTATATATAAATTATATCATAACAGTAATTTTTAAGTTTATTTCATTGACATTTAAAATATGAGAAACCCATTTAAATAAAAAATTGTCAATTAAATAGAATGCAATAAACAAATCTAGAATATGTTAAATAGTCATGTTATCAATTACATATAGAATGCAATTAACAAATGTTTAATCCATTAAAGCAGCAAGTCATTAAGAATACAAACAAACCATACACCATGAATAATTCAAACCAACAGAGGTACTGGCTCAGTGAAAGAACTCTTTGAGGAAGCAGAGCTGGGATTTAAGCCCCCGGATGAAAAAACTGGGCTTAATGCATGCATGTTAAGTGTTGTGCCAGATTATCCGGTGCAGGTAAATCTTGGACGACACTTTACAAACATGCATTAAGCCCCTTTTTTCCAGACTTAGGCTCATTTGAATTACATCATGTAGGACTGTCGCTGAAACACACAGTTCCACAAAAGGAGCATGTATATTTGTTTGACCACAAATGGAGTTTATATTTAGTATATCTATAACAAGATTATTTTTTTTTTGTAAATCAATGTCCACAATATGAATATTTAACCAAAATATGAGTTATCATGAAATGAATTACCACAAAAAAAATAAGTCGTTCATAAAGTAAGGCAAGCAATGCCAACAAGATTAAAGCAATGACACAAATGTTGATATTTTCAAACCATAATTTAGAATTCATATAAGATAAATTTGCAACAAATACCTTGTTCCATAAACTTTTTTAAGAGACACCAAAAAGGCAAAAGAAATGTCAAAAATCTTTTAAACCAAAATTTATATTAGAGTTTATATATTAGATAAATTTACCACTGTTAAGCCATTCATTAAGAAAATCAAGTCTGTTAAGTCTATGTTGACATTATTTTGAGAAAAATATACAACAAAAAATGAAATAAAATATATAGAAAACAACTGATTATGTACATTCAAACATGTGTTTGAGGCAAAGATTAATATGTGGTAATGTTGACATAAATTTGAGAAAAAAATAAAACAGAAATAATTTACAAAAAGAACAAAGAAAAAAAAATGAAAAAAAAATGAAGCCATGCCAAATATGTAACCAAAGAAACCTTCCACCGTTAGGATCTGTAAATACCCGTAACAAAAAAACTGAGCAGCGTTCGATATAAAAAACATATGTACGATGTCAAGACTAATACGTGGTCTTTATATTTTATGTTGAAATCGTATTGAGAAAAAAAACAGACAGAAATAATACCAAATAAAAAAATTCAAGTCATGCCAAATATGTAACCATAGAAACCTTCCACCATAAGGATCTGTAAATCCCGGTACAACGCTGATTTGCAGGTCCTTGTATAGATATGTATCGTTGAGATCTCTAAAATCAGAAGTGGCTATGTTATTTTTTGATTGGTGTCTGTTAGTAAGCAAGGATTATGTGAACCCTGGTTAGAACTCTAGCAGCGATGTAACACAAAGATGGGTTACACAGTGCTATAATGGTTTATTGCCCACTGCCCCTGAAATAAGAAAAGACAACTCTACATACAAATGAACCAGATGTGCTCTTGACAAGGACAACTATACAAGGGAATAACTGTAAAATCATTCTTATTTGTGAGACATTTATTTTCGTACATTTCCTGGTTTGACAGATCCATGAACTTAACACAAATACGTCGGAACTGACCAATGCAAATTCCTCTTTTTTTCCCCCAAATCTGAAATATGAAAAATTACCTGTCCACATAAGTTTGTTTTTTTTGGAAAACCACAAAAAAAAATGCAAACATATATAAATGATTTTTACAGATTTTTTTGCTGATTTCCTTTTCATTTTTTCCTAAAAAATAAATGCACTGACAAAAAGAAAACTCAGCACTCTTTTTATAATATTCTTTTTACATAAATCACTGTTTTTTCTTTTTTATGTTTCTTTAAGTTCAAAATATAAAGGTTACCTAAAACATGTCTCAGAAAAACAAACCCGAGCACATCTGTTTTATTTTCCCTAGCTGAAAGGCTGAAAGAGAGGGAAAGGTGAAGGCTGCATGCAACGTCAGACAATGGCTCTTTTTTGTATTTGTAGAATATATGGAGACGGTAATTAAACTTACAACAATGGGTGATTAAATTAATTGGACAATCAGAAATTTCATTCAGAAAGTCGGAAGACTTTAACTTTAATGTCTATGTACAGTAAAAACAACCGTACACTGGCATTAGTGTTTGACCGATTTTAACCTATGATTAAAATCTTGATCAATGTTTTGTCTCGTCTCAAACTATTTCAAAGTCTTGGATTAATTATTCTCTTGTCTCCTTTAAATATTGGAAAGCCTTTGTCTGTCAAGGTTCCTGATGAGGCAAAGTAAGTAAATATCTACAGCCAAATGAGCACTTAGCCCTTTGCATGCTGGGAAATTTGTCGTCTGCTAAAATGTCGTCTGCTGAGTTTCTAAAATTAGCATTTTATTCGATTTTTTTTCAAAGAATACTATCATAGTAGCCAACAGTTTGGATCCTGATGAGACGCCAAACTGTTTGCAAAGGCCTTCAAAATTCGGCCAAATGAGCACTTAAATGTATTTAACTCTTTCAGTGCTGGAACTGAATTTTGAAGACCTTTGCAAACAGTTTGGATCCAGATGAGACGCCACAGAACGTGGCGTCTCATCAGGATCCAAACTGTTTGCTATTCTGATAGTATTCTTTGAAAAAAAAACCCCGAAGAAAATGCTCATTTTAGAAATTCAGCAGACAACATTTTAGCAGACAACATTATTTAATTCTTCATTAAAAACAATAAGATCATCATTTTAAGCCTATACATGTATATACTCAAAGTATGAGGTATTGTTATTCAGCGTAAGACTAATCTTTATTCTTAAGTCTAAGAATGGGTTAGTAAATACAGGCCCTGGTACACACATTATTTTACACAAAGTTAACCAGTGGTTACTCAGTGTCGATATTAACCTGCCTTTCACAGGATCGGAAAATCCCGGCAATATCTGGATGTTCAACTTGGACAAATATGAAGCATTTATCAACCTGAAATGTGTTTGAAATAAAACTTGAACACTTGGGGTATAAGTATGTTAACCAGAACAATTGGACAAAACTGAATGAGTATTGGATAAATATTCAGACCCAAAACATATAATCACAGCATTGTACATTGTATATTGTGTCATAACATTTACCTTTGATTTGATGATGATTGTACAAATTAAGAAACTAGCTTTTCTTATTGATAACAATTTGTTGCATTGTTTCGGTAGGTTGAAAAAAGATCTTTATTTAACATAATCAGGAACATTTTAAACAATTTTTGAAGATTTTAACTGTAACAAAAATGCATCATTATTTTCATATCATTATTATCATCATCATCACCATCATCGCCCTCATCATACACACCACCTAGAGATCAACTAATGTAAAAAACACATAGATAAATCATGTCTAAATCTAAGTTGTTACACAAAAGCCATAGATCTTCAATTAAACTATATGGCCCACTTTCTGTCCATGCCAAGAATGGTTAATACATAACAGAATGTGGCTTATGTCCAGGGCTTTTTTTCCTTCTTTGCGAGTGGCCCTGGAAGGACATTTCACAATTGTGACAGTGACAATTCACAAACCTAACATGGCCGTGAATTTTTACAAAATCGGCCGTTTTTCACAATTTTAGCAATTTCACGACTCAGTTTTTCACAATTTTAAGAAGTTCGTGACTCAATTTTTCACAATTTTGAATAGTTTGCGACTCATTTTTTCACAATTTTGAAAAATTCGCAACTCATTTTTTCACAATTTGGAAAAGTTCGCGACTCATTTTTTCACAAAGTGGGGGGCCAGGGCCGCTTCACAAAGTCAGGAAAAAAAGCCCTGCAATGTAACAATACAGATTACCTGAGCACAGGCAACATGAGTTCACAGAACAGGTGTTTTACCTATTTTACCTATAAATTG
>VMBQ01012519.1:0-18800 GCA_007657795.1 Dreissena rostriformis | reverse complement strand
ACAGACAGACAGACAGACAGACAGACAGACAGACAGACAGACAGACAGACAGACAGACAGACAGACAGACAGACAGACAGACAGACAGACAGACAGACAGACAGACAGACATCTATTTTCAAAGTTTCACAAATCATATAATTATATGTACAATTTTCACGTTCATACATGAAAGTTACTTACGAAAACATTATACAATTGAAGTAGATTGCAAAGAAGCTCTCGGTTTCTAAAAAGATACAATTTCGAGGTGATTATCTTCTGTTTGTGCCATGTGTGAAAACTAATATTCACTGAAATGCATACGGTGTAATTAATTGTGAATGTCTTTGAACTCGTGTTGCAGAATATTTACAGTTGCGATGTTTTCTATGCAAATATATTAAAAAATCTTGACAGTCGCGGGAATGACGAATAGCTGCGGAAATGACGAAACGTTGTGGTAATGACAAGTAAAAACTGATCAAACTTTTATATTTATTTTTATAACTCAAATGAATAGCAATCGTTTGTAATATAGTTTTAGACTAGATAGTACATCAAGATACTCATAAAACAAGTTACAAGCATGTACTACGACAGACACATACAGTGATTTCATATTTCTTTCATGTAGGGATCTAATCATATCCATATCCATATAAATCACAACATTCGATCATTACTGCAGTTACAGCATGACACAAAACAATATTGAGAATAGTGCCTCGTTTTTATCTCGGCCGGCTTGTGAGCGCAACGTACTTTCATAATTGAAATGAGGCTGATTTGGAAACGAGGCACTACTGTAAATATTGGGTTTGTAGTAATGCCGTAATTATATTGATTGAATACACCCAGGTAAACGGAATGTAAATGTTTACGAAAACGTAGGAATACATGTTTTACAAATTTTTTTCTCAGAAATAATAATAAGTAAATTCTACTTCAATTAAAAGTCGATTAAGATATAAACCGTTCAATATGATTCCGTATTCTCACACTTTTCACTAGTAAATGATTAAACTGTCACTGATATAATTCCGTTAATTTGACATGTAATGATGTATATGTTCGATTTCACAGTTCAAAAACCTTCCTCCAACGTAAAACAGAATTTCCTATTCAAACAAAACTCTCAAACTTTGAACAGAACGTTGAATTCAAACAATTGACTTTAAACATAAATTAAATTGCGTCCGATTCAATTAAGCAGTGTATGCCTGTATGGCACAATATAAACAGTTTAATTCATTCTAGGGCACTTTCAATCGCAGCCCAAATGCCGTCGTTTATTTTATGGTGCCTCTTTGTTACATGTACTGGCTCTTCATCAAGAAGTGTTTTGATTGATTTTTTATCGTACCACAGTTTGTCATCTCTCATAGGCCAGAACCACCTATTTCGCCCAATTCTACTCATGGTTTTGACTTCTACGGAGTCCTTGTCAACAGATAAAATGATCCATTGATAGGATATCCCATCGTAAACGTAGTGGAGCATGCAGTACTTTCCAACAAGAGACTCGTTTACGACATCAACCGGCTTAAGAAGGCTCTGAAATTAGAAAAAAATCACATATATCAAATTGAAATAAATGGCTTTGAGGTCTATTTAGGCCCAGTCGTACTATAATGCCGTCGGAGCCCCGGTGCGTGATCCGGGCTCTACCGGGATGAACCGGGGCTCCACCGGGATGAACCGGGGACAACCGGGGCTCCACCTGGTAAGTATTAAAATGTTTAATACCTGCGGGATGAACCGGGAGTCACCGGGAAGGACCGGCAACGACCGGCGCAGCACCGGAAAAAACCGGGACGTCACCGGGAACAACCGGGACGGCACCGTGGCTCCACCGGGGCCCATAAAGACCCCGGCAGAGCTACGGCAACCCCCCTGTTGTCGCCGGTGGTGCTCAGGTGGAGCCCCGATGAATGCCGGCAGAGTCCCGATATAGCTACGGTACATCGGTAAACCGGCGCTCTGCCGGGACGCCACCGGCATTCACCGGGTCTCCGCCTGGGCATTACCGGTGACGACCGCGATTAAACCGGGGTGTTGCCGTAGCTCTGCCGGGGTCTGATGCCGGTATAGCCCCGGTGAGTGCCGGCGGAGTTACGGTAGACCGGGGCTTTGCCGGGACGCTGCCGGCTTTCACTTGGGCTCCACCTGGGCATTACCGGCGACAACCGGGGCTCTGCCGGGGCTTCACCGGGATAAACCGTAGTTAATCCGGGATTGACCGGGACTCTGCCGGGTTGTTGACCGGCTTTAACCGGGGCGGCACCGGGAAATAGTGTGACCGCGTTAAAAAATATCGACGAATCATCCCGGTTCTCGCCGGTCGACCGGCGTTAGCAAACCGGGATGGACCGGGACACTACTGACAATAGTGAGACTTGGGCTTTAATAGTATGCAAGTTTACGGACGGATTGCACATTCCGTAAACTACTTATTGAGCAATATTCAATATGGTTGATATAACATTGAAATGAGAAAGAAATATGCAAATAAGACGGAGTCGTATTAATTTAAGATCATAACAGAATACGCATTAAGTTTTGGGCAAATATTTAATAACAACGGGTATACACATTTAAACTCCATACGCGACATAAAATTTGAGCATATACATATAACGTCCGCATGGATGTAACTTCTAGGAAATCCGTTTACTTTTCACGAGACATAGATGTATCTATTTGTGTTTAATAGTTTATAAATCACATAACCTTTTCACTGGGTACATCTTTTGTAGAATTTCCAGAACATGGACTGACACCGACTGAGACCTCAGTATTCACAGCAATCTGAATTTACAAATGTTAATTAGTCCATAATGATAAATGAATGAGATGTATTCATATTAAACGCAAAAGTTTGCGACCAGTATTGTCAGCACTTGGCAGTATTCAAATGAATTTAAAATGAAAAAAAAAGATCTTCATTCTAGTAAGTGTGCATAAATGCATATAAATCTACATCAATAGCGCTAAATAAATAAATAAAATATGCGGAATTAAAGCTATTACGGACGGACAGTTTTGCCGATTAATTTATCCAGTTTTTATACTAAGAGTGCATAAATTTATTAAATTTACTTCGTCAGCATAGTCAGTTAAGCATGTGTCCTCGGGATTATAGCACCTGCACTAGAGATCCACACAGCTAGAACAACTTAGTATTCTTGCACTTATCTTCAGCTGTTCAGTAGTTTCACATGAAAATACACAAGTCGAGGGCTGAACGGAAAACTGTTGTATTTCCTTCTTGATTTCATATGAGTTACAACAGTCTTCCGTTCACCCCTCGAAGTGATTAACGTCATTATCCTGCAATGTTTAGCCCTTTGCATGCTGGGATAATTGTCATCTGTCTGCTTAATGTTGAGTTTTACCCGTTTGTGCATTTGGTATCAAAATTTTGAAGTAATACTGTCTGAATATCAATTACTGTTAGTGCACTGGAACCTAACCAGGAGCGTAGTTACTCTGCGTCTGGCCTATTGCTCCACCTTATTTGCAAAGGCTAAGTTCAGTGGACTAAGGGTAAAAACGACAAACTACGTAACTCGTAATTAAAAAATAAAAGTGATTCAAATTATTGCAAATACCTGATGTGTTTTCATAATATTTCTAACAAGCTTTATCTTTTCGGGAATCGCCTTTTCTATTGCTTTCATCTTTTCCTCGTTGACTTCAAACAGCTTCACTTTTGTTCCCATCTCTGCTAGACCTTCATGTATATAATGCTAATATGTAAATATTGGGAATATCCTCAAAATAAATATATAATGTACTGTATAGCGTATATTGCAATGTAATGCGACCTCCTCACGGGGGATATTAAAAGCACGCAGCACGCGCATGCTCAAAAGAAATCCCTTACTGAAACCCAAACTGTTTAAGATTTTCGTTCGTCTACTGCAATAGAGCAGGTCTCAATTATTTGAATAACAATCTCTTATTTTACCAGAATCTAATGTGTTTAGCACGCACACATGATTTAAATTATATATTTTTTACATTACAAATCGACACAATTTGCTGTATACATATATCTGAATTGCTCGCAAAAAATACTTAGTAAACAATTAAATATAATAGAAACAAATCTCATTTAAAATTATAA
The DNA here is from genome assembly GCA_007657795.1 of Dreissena rostriformis. NCBI lineage: Eukaryota > Metazoa > Mollusca > Bivalvia > Myida > Dreissenidae > Dreissena > Dreissena rostriformis. Next base: position 14,689 of record VMBQ01012519.1, on the reverse strand, counting down.
ATTCACCGTTTGGATTTTCTCCCTTGAAAAAATAATATTCTTCTTTCCACAAAGATCTATAAATAAACATGCTTATTTATAGATATTTATTAGAACTGATATTTGAAACAAAGTATAAATTTATTAACACGCAGAAAGCGACATATTTCACCATCAAATTAATGTGTTTATGTCACTTAAACGTTAATATTAAGAAAAGTTTCATTTAAACTCTTATTTGTTTCAAAATACTCAATTTATATAAATGTCCAGTAAATACTTATGTACAGTGAAAAATTACCTCCCTTTAATGACCCCACATACGGCCCTCGTACATACGCATGCACACCACAAAAAAATGGTTTGTTTACATTCGCTTGTAGATGACGAACCCAGGATGTATCAGTATTTTTTTATAAAATATTTCGTATTATTTAGAATTTTTTTAAATAAAAACCCTAATTTTCGTCCGGGTAATACTCGCTGACCAGTAATAAAATGGCAGTTTATTGAATGCACAAAACAAATGCGCGCATCTATCTTTGAAACTTTCAAATTGTGATATTAGTAACATTAAATTAATAATGCATCTTGAATAACCAATTGCATTACTCTTAGTATACTCATAAAAGATATTTTCAAGATTGGATGTTTAAAGTCATCTCCAAAACGTTCTTGTCATTACCGCAGCATTTTATTCGTTTCGGTAATGACCGTTTCGGAAATGTCATTTTTTTTTAAACATTTCCATAAGCGTCTGCCGATTATGATGATGCTATTATCAAACATTGATAGTAAAGAGTAATACACATATGAAACGGTCAAATATGCATTTAAAAGGACATGAGTGGCCGTTGGGTAATGACGTGTAAAAAGCATACGCATGGAAATTTGCAACTTACCATCGATAGACCCGCCATCTTCCATAGCTTCCTGTACAGATACCGCTTTCAAAATATTCGCGCCAATGAATTCTTGAGTGACGTCATTTTCGCGGGGTTACAACTATACTAACTATTTTAATTAGTATTGTTATCACACATTCGTTTCGGTAATGACAAAAAAATGGATGACAAAAGAGGCTGTTGGATATTTTATGTTTTGTGTATCACGGTGCCTATACCACGTGACTTTTGTTGGGAGAATATAGCGCGACCCAGATAACATTTTTAAGGATGTCTTTTTAAATATTTCACCATTTTTAATGGGATAAAGTGGGGAGCCCGCTCATTCGTGAGAGTTTTCAATAGGTATCATCATTTTTTTTTAAACAAATAAGTATTTTTCAGTAAAGCGCAATCGCGCGTTTGTAATATGAAGGCCCCACACTGATCCGACATTTTTCTAACCGTTCAAACGCGCGATTGCACTTTACTGAAAAAAATACTTACTTGTTAAAAAAATCATGATATCTTTAGAAAACTCTCAAGAATGAGCGGGCTACCCACTTTATCCCATTAAAAATGGTGAAATATTTAAAAAGATATCCTTAAAAATGTTTACTGGGTCGCGCTATATTCTCCCAACAAAAATCACGTGGTATAGGCACCGTGTGTATTTCATTGGTAAGATAACGTGCTTAGTTTTTTATTTTAAACTTTCAGACACATGTAAAAGCCTTAAATTTGTTTGAAATATAATGATTCATACTTGTCAATAACAGTATAATGAGCTACCCAAGCCACGTGACAAGGGGTTTTCCACCACCTCTGGGGTTGCGATAATATTTTTCAAAAACATGTGATATTTTACACCAATTTATACTTGTAGTATTTTTATGGTATAGTTTCTGTAACAGAATACATGTTTATTTGAAGGTAAAACATGATAATTGCGATATAATGTGATTTTATGTGCGGTTGACATCCTCTCCTCATTTTTTTGTAGAATCACCCATCTATGCACACAGGGTATAGAGATGACTTAAACTGGTTGTCACTATTGAAGACAAAGGCAAAACAAGTTAAAATAATTATTTATTTGAATCTGGAACATGTTGTTCTGAATTTTCCTACCGTGCGCCACTTTGGTAATGCAGATCAAAATACAGGACAGCATATTGTTTTCAAACCGTATATGTGGGCACCTACCCAACGCAATTGGGTTGGTTGGCCTTGGGCTCGCTTTAACGAATAGGAATTCATTTACGTAGTACAATTTAAAACACTTGGCCGGTGGTTTATAAGCCGAATATATTTAGAAAGGAATCTGAAAATGCAATTTCAGTTCAAATGATCTTACAAAAATACACATATATGGAGCACCACAGCACAATATTTGGCTTATACACGCGGCTCTAATTAATAACACTGTAACACTGAATTGATGTCCGCACAGGCTAAGCCGGAACGACACTTTCCGCCTAAACTAGATTTTCGCTAAGAAGAGACATCATTTAAACAAAAAATTCCATAAAAGCGGAAATTGTCGTCCCTTATTAGCCTGTGCGGACTGCACAGGCTTATCTGGGATGACAATTTACGCACAAGCATTTTGCCCAGTTTTCTCAGAACACGACACACATATGTATATCTGTAATTTAATTGTTTTAAGTAAGTAAACCTCGGAGATTGGTTCGTTTTGTTTGTTGTTGTTGTTGTGACCGCGCGTTGATCTATGCCTATGACCTTGTTATCCCCCTCCAAAACACACACCTAACGGATAATATCTTGTTATACAAATCGAAGTTTTATCTATATGCCATTAAAAAGTTTTGTCTACAAACTTTAAGCATGGTTACTTTATTCAACGGCTAAATATTCGGGCATCTGGGGCATATAGGCAACTGGCCATAGTAGAATTATACCTGTTATCCGCATATGTCTTTTGTTAGACTAGACCCTTCGACCTTCCGATCCGTAGTAAAGCTCTGATGGGTCAAAGAGACATGGAGAGTAAGTCGATTTCTTGTTTATTTATTCCATATTCGTTTTTCAATTAAGGAATAAGGCGCTGTTCCTGATTTCTGTGTTCACAATTTGCATAAAAAAACAACATATAAAATGTATACATTATTCTTATTGTTTCACGGAGAATAATGCATACATAATTGAAATAAATAAAACAACTAAAAAAAATAGTTTACGTATTACGAATAAGGAACACATTCCCTATTTCTTATTCCAACCGAAAAGACAACTGTTGCTATTTAACGAAACGATTAGTGTTCACGAAGATAAAGCTTCGCCATTAATATGACAAATACATCTACATGTATTTGACTTGTTAAAAATGTTCACACTAACACACGTGAATGAGTGGGTGTGTGTGTTTCATAGTTTATTTACAGGTCCTTCGGCGTCTTCACGACTACATGTATGGGTGGACCTGCATAAAAAGTGAATGAATCTTGGTCGCATGTATTTAAACAATGATGCATCAACCACGCCCTTGTGGTGTGCATACGTTGCATATCAATGGCATTTTGTGTGATAAAACCCCAATGAGCGCTGAAATAAAAGAAAGCACTTGCAATACCATCATTCTACGATGTAATCGNTATATGAAGGGGATTTCGGAGAGTGTTTCACGTGCGCACGTTTTCACATTTCATAATGTGCCCTCTATGACGTACATACGACACTACGAAGCTATCTATATACACCGCATGTAGCTGAGTCATGGGCACTAAATATGAGCCCGGACACGAATTAAACGTTATGCGTTTGAGTTTAACAACGATAACTAACCTGTATAGCGTCTCAAAAGTCGAGAGGTTTATTATTTATCTTTTACACGTATTTCTAAAAAGCAATTTGCATATAAGGATTAATTATTTCGGTAAGAAAAGAAAACTACAATAGAAAACACATGTATAGTGAATGTTTAATGTTGGTCGAATAGATTTGCCTGTACCTTTATAGTTAATTAAGTGTAAACAAAACACTATTAAATACATCAAGGACAGCAAAAATACCATTAACAGTATAATTATTCAATCAATAACATTTTCTAGTGTTTTGGCATTTCGTAGGCTCGGGAAGTCGGATATCGGTATTTTGAACGAATTGGTAAATATTTTGAATCAATAAATCGATTTGAAATCATGATTACATTCCAAAAATCGCCCACGCCAATTTGGACAGCGTTACTTACATGAATTCCGAACTATAGAAATCATTCAACAGAGGTATTTGTTAAAATTTAACTCGAGCAATCGACCTTGATATCGTAATTATCGTATGTATGTGACAGTATATAAGAAGTGAGCGTACGTTGATTTGTGTATGTGGTTAACCACCATTTATGACATATGCTAAAAATGCTGTAATGTCTAAGCGTCTAAACACTTACGAAGGTCACTAAAAAGAACGAAGGTATTGTATTTCTGTGATTAATTACAAAGTGATCTTTCATACAGTTATTTTTGTAATGTTTGAAACAGTTATTAATCATTTTTGAATCACTGATATTTCCCTGTAAACCACAGAAAAGTTAAATAATAAGGTGTTCCTCCTGCTGGTGAAGCTGAAGTTCACTTCATGTGTATTTGTTGTATCCAGTGCAAGCTAAGTATATTCCGTAGCAAAAACATAAACATTGCAACTAAGTTAACTGCATCATTTGGTATTTATAAATGGGCCGCTCTGTGAAAAGGGGTTAAATGCATGTGCGTAAAGTGTCGTCCCAGATTAGCCTGTGCAGTCCGCACAGGCTTATCAGGGACGACACTTTCCGTTTTCATTGTATGTTTCGTTTAAATGAAGACTCTTCTTAAAGAAAATCCAGTTAAGGCGGAAAGTGTCGTCCCTGATTAGGCTGTGCGAACTGCACAGGCTAATCTGGGACGACACTTTACGCACATGCATTAAACCCCGTTTTCACAGAGCGCGGCTCAAACATATTCAGCTCGGTTACCATTAAACCAAGGAATGTCTTCATTCGTGGTTTTTTAACGGGTATCTGGTCTACCCCGTATCACCTATCCTTTATTGAATTATGATAATAAGCGATGATGTATAGAGCTATTATTAAACGGATAGAAAACAGTTATAAACCAAGGAGATCGGCTTAATTCGAGCGTTTAACGGCCATGTTTTTCCCCTCACCCTGGATATAAGTAAACGAATCAAAATGCTTATAAATATGGATTTTTTATTAACAGTGTCCTAACTAACCTCAAATAAAATGATATACAACATTGACTTGTTAATATGTACATTTATTAAAACGCTGATGCTTATCGCTTTTTATGAAACTTTATCGCGGAATCTGGCAATTATTATGTGTATACGCGCTTTCTGTAGCTATTGTTTTAGTGCCTTGCTTACAGTATTTAATGCCTTTATCTTTTAAACAACAGATCGCGGCTGTCCGGTTAGTACACGCGGTTGGTAAACGCACTTCTCACCTAGGCGATCCGGGTTCAATCCCGGCAGCATGTGAGTTTGGTTGGTGGTCTATTTACCAGACAGGCGGGGTTATCCGGGTAGTCCGGTTCCCTCCACCGCACAAGACCACGTGAAAATAAAAAATATGTGTCAGTTAAAACCAAATAGTTGGAAATTGCTATAATACAACATTTGTCCCGATTTTCGGGAGTTAAGTAAGTTAATAACGTTGGAGTGTTGGGTCACAATCCCGGTCCCCACATCATGCAGCCTTTGGCGCGGCAAGACCTCATACACTGCGAAATACATACACGAAACAACAGATCGTACAACAATTGTATACGGATTGAAATACTTATTTACATGTTCATCGCAACAACGAATTATTTGTTTACACCGTCGATTATTTATACCATTTTTACCGCCATCAGATACTTATATGGCATTGTGTTTCTATGTTTGTTTATTTATTATGTGTAAACATGGACAGTTTTTGCTCATTATATTTCCAAAGCACTTAAACATTTAAATAAGTATTCTATTTCTAATGGTTTATGACCAAAACATAGCGACGTTTTATTTCTGGACACTGTCTTATTCAAGATTGTCGAGACAGTTTAAACAGTTTTCTGAAAGATTTGTTAATATTTGATTAAACTTTACTGGTTATCGTATGAAGAAGTATACCACCACAGTGACAAGTAAATTTGCAAACGCTGTCCATCCGTATTTTTCTTAAGTTTTATTTTATTCTTCATTCTTATTCTTATTGGCGGAATTACCACATTTTCATGTAACATGATTAATTGTATAATGTTCTCTCCGATTTCGGTATAACAATTGTATTGAAGATTAAACGATTACCAATCACTAGTATATAAGACATCAACACAATCGTTTATAACAAAGAACGATTCGTGAACCCACCAGATGTCCGCGCATTCATCTGCGCCAATCAATTTCTGACCAATCATTTTCCCTTTCAGTCACGACAGAGGCGTAAGTGTGAAATATCTTATAAATTACTCTACAACAGATTGCATCAATATTGCAAATTAAGTTCATTGTTGAAAAGATTAACGTCTACATATTGACTGCGATAAACACGGCATGTTTATTATTGGAGTTTCCATGAAGACTTGTAACATATTGGCATATAAATAGAAGTATAAACGAGAACACGTTTTATTACCCGGATAATAAAACAGGTTGGGAATTCGAGAATTTCGAAATCAGTCCCACCTTTTTCACATGACTTCAATGCGAAACCCAATGCTTTTACGGGCTAGATTATGAACCATTTTGTTAAGGTGCGTTTTACGTAAATAAATCCGGTGTATTTAAACCAAATTAAAGCTGACAAGCATAACAGTGTTTTATTCATATTCCAACTGAACGAATGCGTATAGTAGAGTAGGAAAATACTACGGAATACTTAGTTAAGAAAATTAAATATATCGTGTTACAGAGAGCATATACGGAAAAGTTAGTAGAAGACAGACATAACGAGGCGAGTCTTCTAAAACAGAAACTGCGGAAACTAATTCTTGGAATGTTAAAGTATTCTTCATAACATTTAGTGATTTACTGGACGTTACAACGTTTATTCTGTGTACAATCAAGACGCTGTTGTTGAAAATCGTGTATTAAAATCAGTGTTAAATCAGAAAGAAACTTTTTCTTTATAGAAAACAATATCAATATCATTCGATTTGGTTGTTAATCGATACACCTGTTTACAGGATTTAATCGAAGGACGCTCGGACAAATATATATATTTTAAATGGAATCCAAAATGACACAAGGAATTCAAAAGGAACATAATATCGCGTCGATGTTACAACTGGTTGACCCCTCATCTTCCATCATGGAGTCGATACTGCTGACGGAGTACCGGAAGCACTACAGCTACTTGCTGTGGCGGCGCGCCGAGCTGGAGCAGTATATGGAGCGGACGTTGCGGGACCTCATCGACACGTACAGGGCCACCGGGGTCAAAGGGGTCATGGACAGGATTTTGTGACAGGTAGATGATAGTTGTAATCCGGATCACCAGTTTTTTTTTTAAATATTATTCCAAAGTCACATTCCCATGTCCCAAAATCTATCACATTCCGCCGTGAGTCTATTAATTCCTTTTAGACCTTTAATAAATATGTGATCGGTATACAGGCTCCCATATACCAACAATATATCAGGATCTGGAGCAAATAAAATGCACTGGGGTTCATAGACGGATTCAGAGGATCTGGAAAACATCTTTCCCAACCGTCGTTTAAATGTTGTCATAACTTGCTATAAATGATAAAAAGTAGAACATCATTTTCACATATTTGGGAATTAACATAACATGTCATACCATATACTAATAATGAAAAAAGGGAGCACTGCTCAAATTAAAATAAAATTTAGGTAAATATACGTATGTATAAATTTATACTTCTCTTATTCTATAACGAAATCACGTGTTGTTTTTGATGACTTTTTTATATCTTGTCAAGTGTGCTCACTAATTACCTAGTTTGTTTACATAACATGTTTACATACTGTAACAAGAGCGTACAACATGAAAGGATGAGATTGCATCATACATACCCACAAAGACGCAAGTTTATATATCTCTAGATAGAACCTACGTTTTTTTGATAGTATTTTATTTTATCTTTCAGCCCAAATCATGATACTTGTGTCACATGCGACTACGAAAATGTCCAACAGCGGCGTGATTGTAACATCACCGAAGACACCCAAGCAAGATCCAATGGCGTGCCTGGTGTAAAAACGGGGGCAGTATGGGACCCGTAATAATCAACCAATTCTCGGACTAAGGTCTTATAATATAGATTTCTATTGGAACTGTTCTACTCAATGAACCGTTGTCTGTTTGCATCGTTCATGGGTTACACTCACTCAAATAGCAGCATTCGTTTTTTGCGTGCTTAAATGTGACTCTACCGGTAGGAATTCGCATTCCCGGTAGGATTTCGAAACTATCGCTACGAGGAGCAAACAAGTTGGTTATAGCCATAAGGAGTGCCGTGAATGTCAAGGCTCTACAAATTGTTTGTCACAACAATAACAGTACTTGATATTGAGTTACAGTGTGTCCTTGGGTATTCAATGGACAAAGCGGCGCTAAACACGAATCTCTAACTTATTTGCATTCTCACAGTTCTTTTGTGCGTGTGTTTGACAAATGTCATATATTAATGCCCTCAGTATAAGCATAATCATAAACAAATAGAGGATATTTGTTCATGTCAGTGTAAGATCGTTTGTTATTTCACGAATGATCATAGAAAATATTATTTTTCTATGATCACGAGTGAAATAACTAACGATCTTAAACTGACTTGAACACATTTTCTGTTTCTTTTATTCCCCTTTTTCAAGAAAATAATTAACAGCTGTTTCCCTTTCGATAGAAAGTTACCCTTTCTCCCGTGGCGTGCTTCAATACATTGAAATGACGTCATTTTGTTGACGAAATAACGTCATTTTGTTGACGAAATGACGTCATTATTTCAACGAAAATGTGTTATTTTCACCAGTGAAAATAAAAATTTGTTTATTTTCACTGTTGTTAGTTCACTGCAGAAATGTCATATTTTATCATTAGGTATAAAAGAAGTATGTATAACAAAACACATTAAAATGAAAAATGGCTACGCTGGGACAAGGTCCCGAACTTTTGGGTCTCATGTTATAAAAGTTCAAAATTTCTGCTAGTTTTATGCTATTTTTAATACGTTAATGTAATGCAACTCGTTCAAATAAATTATATAATAGTTAATAAAATGCTTAACAGGTTGAACAGCTATATGTGACATTTTGGTAAGTTGTTGTTTCGTTAACATGATGAAGTTCCAGTGTCTATACATGTATTGAATTATTTATTGTTATGTAAATACTCACAGGATATATATATGTGTATTTATTGTTGACAAATATGTACGTTCTTCATATTTGTTGATAGTAATTTAACGTTTAAATGCAATGTCACGTGCATTACGCCAGTAACGTTTCAATATTCGAATCCTTATTAGGTTCATCTAGTCATGGAACAATTCAATTTAAATGTATAGGGAATAGTACAGTATAATTTATACGATTGTATTGCAAATTTGATTGAAATCCGTTGATATGCAATCGAGAAATTATGATATGTCTGTGAGTGTAGATGTCAAAACATATTTGCTGGACGATATTATTATTGTTATATTAAAAAACTGATTGACACTGTCACTTTGAATGTGTTTTGTATATGTATTTTATATTTATTGTTTAATGTATTCGTTGTTCCATGTTGCTGGTCAAGAATTAATATATGAATAAAAATGTCCACTAAACCTTATATTGTTGTCATTCGGAGTAGCGTCAAAGTGTTTTTAACCCATAATTTGCACGATATTTATTGACCATATCAAGGCGATAACTTTAGTTTTGTTTCTTATGTAATGCGTGCTTTGTTTTCCTTATGTGTTACTTGTCATAGACCCTCTCAGTGACCTCGCGTTCACCTCCGGAGCGGCAGGTTGAAGGTTCGAAGTTCGCACAGGGTTTATTTTGGATACAGAACTAACTCTGATATGGTTAATTGGTAACCATACGTTGCAAAGTTGTTAAAACATCAAACCTTTGCTAATGATTACAACGGTTTATACACATATATTTGATAGTCCCGGGTGGACCTATTGCTATTCATAATCAGCACTTTATTGTGTCGAGCTAGTTAAATCAATAGGTTATAGTTATAATATTATACGACATTCATCGGGATTTAAGGACTTCGTAAGTAAGAGGTGACACACAGGGCAAGACGTTCCGGCCCTTAATCGTGACGGGAGACATAGCCACGTATCGGTAATTCCGCGATCAATAGATAATAGGTCATTTGATTTAATAAAAAAACATACAAATTAAAAAACACACAGCTTGTGACAGATATTCCACGTTTTATTTGAAAGACCTCTTTTCATTAAATTGTCACCCAATCTTTGCCCACAGGGTATAAAGACGACTTAAACTGGTTGTCCCTATTTAAGACAAAGGCATCACAAGTTAAAAGGAACATGTTGTTCTGAATTTTCCTACCGTGCGCCACTTTGGTAATGCAGATCAAAATACAGGACAGCATATTGTTTTCAAACCGTATATGTTGGCATCTACCCAACGCAATGTGGGTTGATTTGCCTTGGGCTCGCTTTAATGAATAGAAAGAAATTCGTTTACGTAGTAAGCTTGTAAAACATCGGGCCGGTGGTTAATAAGTCGAATATATTTAGAATGGGGTTTCAAAATGCAATTTGAGTGCTATTGATATAACAAATACACACATATGGAGAACCACCGCAAAATACCTGGCTTTAACGTACAGTTCAGATTCTGTCTCATCCGAACACTATATACGCGCGAATTAAGATATTTTAAGAAGTGGATTAACTTTACATTGAATTCCAGTTTGAAAGGATTTTTGTTTACGTTTATCTTATTTGAAATTGCAAATTGTTCTAAGATGTTTAGCATGTATTTTGGAGAAAAATACCAGTGGTCTATTTATTAATATTTGTCAAGGCGAGAATGCAATTTTACCACCATAAGTAAACTGGCTTGTTCTTATTGATGTTACGAATGTTTTTTTCTGTGTACTAAAACGCATGAATGAAAACAACGCGTGTTTCAACACATATAATAGAAAACGTTTATGCGACTCAAAGGCACATAACTTATGTCACTAATGCAAATGACGGATTGCAAATAAATCACAGATTTTGTATTCAGTGTTCGTCCGCCTTTCTGTCCGCCCGTCAGCCTGAGTTTTCTATATAAACTGTTTAAAACTAATAGCAAAAGCAACCAACCTGCGCCTCCTCCTCCTCCTCTTCCTTCNTCATCATCATCATCATCATCATCATCATCATCATCATCATCATCATCATCATCATCATCATCATCATCATCAGCAGCAGCAGCAGCAGCAGCAGCAGAATCATCATCATCATCAGCAGCAGCAGCATCGTCATCGTCGTCATCGGCGTCATCGTGTGTAACCCTTTACCGTATTCACGTGTCTCTTAGCAATTTCAGAAAAAGACGACATTCCAGCGAATATTATATCTGCACTAGGGATGGGTTCTTGGATACATTCCTGTACCTAACATACGCAGCCTCGGTCCTGAAGAACTTCATAAATATTGACTTGAAAAACACACTCGAAATAATTCAGACGTGATGGTCTCACTCTGACTCACATTCATATTTGCATTGATATCTATCATCGTCGTACGGGGGTACCGTAAATTACACCGGGCACGATTGAAACGGTATACATTGTTTGTTTACATTTTCAGCGATGACTAACCGGTTTAACGTTTCTTATCGTGTAAAGACGTGAGGTTTGTTGTTAACATTTAACACTACCAAGAAGTATAATGCGCATAAAATTCAGTTATTCTTCTAAACGTAAGATGTGTTCTTTACTTTTTACATGTACTACCAAAGAATAAGAACGTATAGCATGTACTTATTTTGCTTGACGAACATGCACTTCAAACAATAAGGATATCACCTTACTGTTTTTTTTCTATTCGTTTAGGTCTTAATCCTCACGCAACCATTAACTAAAAATATAAAAACAAATTGCCCCAATCTGTTTTGTCATTTAAACGGAAATAAAAAGTTGACACCGAGACGAGTTTTGTATTTAGCTGTAATATGTATAACGGATGAAACTTGAGGAAACTGGGATTTAATCCGGCTCGCCTATGTGAGAAGCAACAACTTACTTCGCTAACCGGACAGCCTCCACAATATATACGTGTGTGATTCAGTGCTTAAATGCCCTCTGCGTCTTCAGGTAACTTATAGTTTGCTGCAATATATACATACTCACTTTAAATCAGGCGGTTAATTTCGCGTCACAAAGTGATAGAAAAGAGTTTACTTTCGTTGAAACAAACAGGAATATTTTAATTATGATGCCGTGCGATTATAAATCTTCATTAATTATTCTTTAAAATACTTATTATGTTTTACTGTGAAAATAAGCAGAGGTTTCTATTAAATCACGAGATCTCGAAATAAATTACAACGAAGAGCAGCTTAACAAAGATATTAGTACAGCAAATAGTATCTCTTGCGGCATATAAGAAAACGTAATTTGTTTCCAATGGCATCGCAAAAAAAGGCTTAACTTGTTATCGCTAACTATTTTTTTTTAATTCCCGATGTAATAAGAATATGCCAGGACATGCAGACATCTTACAAATCTCGCTCAGAAACTTTTTTTCGTGCGTCAATTTAAATTAATTCAAAGTTTATTTAGTTCATTTATTTCGTGAATACATGTCTAACAAAATAATCAAAATCTCAATATACAAATACCAAACGCAATTTAGGGTCGGTGCCAAAAAAATAGGGTCGGTCGGGTAAGTGAAAACAAGCAAATTTTACGCCTTATTTAGAGCAATTTAGCTTCTAAATGTTTGAAAGTTTGTTGCAACAATAAAATGTTAACATATAGTTTGTAATTCGTGGGAGAAAACTCTTAGAATTTGCAATCATCCGTCTAGTTTGAGTTATACCAGCACAAATAGACAATACAACTTAAGCCTCTATGGCTGTTTTCAAATTATTTATAATAAGTTGACATAATAGGTCTCATAACAAACTTTGTGTCAAATACAAGTATTGTTCTTAATTTATTAAACACCAATATATTCCTTGTCATTGTATAACCTGCGTTAAATGCTTCATATGGTCTACGGAAGTTGTTTTATATTATCATACAACAAGTTAGTCCAGAGAGCAAATCGTGTACTAGATTCAAATTAAAATCCAGTGCAGTATAAAAGATGTTTTTAAATATTTAAATTGCGATTATTAAACATACTCAATCAAGTATATTCCTATTTATCAAACATTACCGTTTTGGTTCTCAAATCAGTTAAAATTTATTGTATGTTAAGCTTACTTCTTGTGTAATGCAACAAGCGGTATGACTGAATAGCTGGCAGGCCCCGCCCCTTTCACATTTAAAGCAGATATCAATGTTTTTTATATGATCTTTCACGAAAGGCACTGTGAAAATTATCATTATATTTACTTTTAATATGATAAATACACTTGTCATTTCTTTTTTTTTCTTTATACTTGTGCCTTCAAATGAAACAGGTTCAATGATAGCCAAAAGAATCTAAAAGAATCTTAAACTTTACTCTCATTATATAATGCCGTCGAATTTTTCAAAATGGTACTACGTATTTAAAACAAACAAACACATTTTGTACATCTCAATGGCAGATTTTGCTTATATGCATCTATTTGTGTTTAAACTTGTATGCAGCAATTTATAGCGTCGTGTGTGTTTGTGTTTTAGAAGTGTACATGTATATTCATAAACATGGAAAATACGAGTTCTGTCTGTTTGGTTCTAAATGTGCAATTACAACTGCATCTTCTGTGAGGTAAAAACTTTTAATTTATTTCGGTGTACGTTGTTTTTGTTTGCAGGTATCGACGGGTAAAAGTCACAGTGGAAAAGTTATCATGTCACTGTTGGGGGTTGGGGTGGGGCCGGGTCAGAGATTTTTACTCATTTCACTAACGGCGGTGGTGGCAGCGTAACACTTTTCGGAAAAGCCTCATAGCTACTGTGTCTCTTCAGACATTGCTTTCATATTTGGTAGGCATGTGTATCTGGACAACATCTTTCCTGCTAGCTCATTTGGTAGAGCTTTGGACTGCAAATCTGAGGATCACAGGTTTGATCCTAGGGCTGGCCACATTTCTCATTGTGATTGGTAATGAAGTCCTTTCTACCTTCATTCTCCCCCACCCTCTGAGTCAAGTAGGGCAGTTGTCAGTTACAGGTATAAGTACATGCACTAAGTTCTTGTAAACCAGCTAGCCCGGGAAAAGTGTGAGTTAGTTAAATCAACAACGTAAAAGGACTGATATGTGTTTTAAACAGCAAAAAAAAAGTTAACACACTAACAAAAAAAGATATCTTAAAAAGCTTTGTGTATGCGTTGCCCTTGTCATTACATAAGCCTCATTCAGGAAAATCCGGCTTAATGCATGTGCTTAAATTGAGTTAAGTGTCATCTCAGATTAGCCTGTGCAGTCCGCACAGCCTAATCAGGAATAACACTTTCCGCCGAAACTTAAGGTTCTTTTTGCAGAGACAGACTTGATTTAAACGAAACATTACATAAAAGCTGAAAGTGTTGTCCCTGATGGCATATGCAGTCCGCACAGGATTATCTGGGACGAAAATCAACACACATGCATTAAGCCCAATTTTCTTTGAAACTCTGATGGAGGTCTGTGGCAATTCTGACTGCAATTTGATCGTTAAAGTTGGGTATAGGGGTGAAAGA
>VMBQ01012517.1:0-18819 GCA_007657795.1 Dreissena rostriformis | reverse complement strand
AAAAAAATAAAGTGACTATGTGTCGTATGGACTTATCTGCATATAAAGGTGGAGATTTTCCAGCGTTTTACATGACTTTGAAAAATGAAATGGTTTTGTATGTGTAGACGAACAGTATTTGCAATTTTATCAAACCTTAATTTCGCTAATATTCTTAAACAGCATCTTAATAACTTTTATTTGAAATTGTTATTCATTACCGTTTAAATTTTTTGAAAAAAAGGTTAAATCGTATGAACACGCTTTAAAATAAAATACACGTTATAAATAAAATACATTAACTGAAGTGTACATGTGTAATATAAATTTATTTGGCAGTTGTAAATTTCTCCAAACTTCATACATATGAACAAAAACAATTGATGTTTTCATGAATCAAATGCATTATATAAACTTAAAAACAAACACTCAAAACACAGTACTGCTAGAAACTAATGAAACAAGTGGCAAATAAATTCAAATCGACTGATGTCCATTTTGTTAATATACACCTATCTCTTCTGAAGCCAATTATCCTATTCGTTTTGTAGCATTCCACATATATTATTTTTACTTACCGGTAAACAGATGAAGTCTTAGTGTGAAAATATGCGTCTATTTTAATCTGAAATAACCTTCCAGCTACCATAAAACACGGCAACTATCGTAATAACCTTAGCTTACCGAGTTGACAGCTTTATTATTGCTGTAAATGTGATTTAAACTGTGATCGAAAAGTTGAATTGTAATGCAATTATATAAGAACGGGAAGCGAGTATGCAATTAATCTGAGTGCTGAACAAATTACCATGAAAATCTTACCGTAATTTGATTGCGCATTTAATGCCACATTTGAAACCACTGTCTGTAATGCAATAGTATACAAAAAATAGTATGTTGTTGAAAGTGCATTTTTCTCATTTATAAATATTTACAATTCGATAAGGCATGACTTGAAGTAATAACAAATATGTGTTTACATACAATCAGACACTGAATCCAAAGACTGTGCACATTAAACCGGCGTCGTCCTTTGAATAAAACGATTTCCGCTCTAAGCCTGGGTCGTACAATTACTTTTGACAACTTTTGACAATAGGTATATCTTACAATTTGCTTGTTTAAGTAAATAAATAATATGTTTAATAACTAAATTGTTTAATTGGCACATGAAGTAACTCCTTGCAAAATTGTGAATGCATTTAACCGTACATTATGGACGATGAAGAACAATTTGATGTAGTTAAGGAACGAATGAACATGACATGTACTATTTAATTGCTAGAATGAATTTGTTGTTATTAAGATGTCAACATGTCATTTTTCGTGTTTTGCATTATATTCAGCACATACTTATTAAAGTGCTGATTTGATTGATGTTTACTAAACAAAAAGTCATACATAGTTAAGGCAAAGAAAGAAACGAACCTCTTGTTGATTTTTCTAAATTATATAAATCCGATTCTACATCGGATTTTTAATAATGAAATCGTACATCATGTATTATTATTTACATAAAATGAGCTTTCAAATGATTTGATCTATGCAAACATAACATACATAATAACACTTTTAATACCTTAAACTCATTTTTTAAATGCCCCCATTCGTAAACGCCTGTATGCCACATCAAATTATTTTTGTAGCATCGTGTTCTCTTTGTTGAAGCAATCAAAAAACGACTTGTCTGCTTTGTCGTTTCGCCAACATCGGAAGAGCATTAAACTATCGATGCAATTCGCACTGTACCATGTCGCATTAGGAAACCCGTATATCCGCTGTATTCGATAACACCTTGAAAACATATATTTTGCATTTGCAACTGAATCAATGTGCATCGTTATGGTACAAACTCAATTGTTAACTACGATGATAAGTAAAGGTCATATAAATGTTATAAGTTGATCGGTTTCTCTGACATCACTAATTTTGTCATAATGTCTTTTTTTGGTTTGATGCAATTGAACATCATACCAACCTTGCATTCAACACATTTGTAATAATGGGTTGAGTTGAGTTGTTATAACTAGAAAACATTCATACATGCTTTATTTATATGTAATTCACTTTGCTTTATTATTTTAAAACAGTTGTGTACAAGCTTAACTAAGTCAAATAAAAAAAGTTTTCTTTGTAAAATGTCACTGCTACCTACTTTTAGATGACAAACAACAAACAAACATATTTAGTTTAATTTTACGACGACATTGAATACATAATCATACCAATTCTTAAACTTAAATATATTTATTTCAATATTATTTTCAGATCATGCTCAATATTAATTGTACTAAACTGAAATTACTCCATGTACATATATATATATAACAGTATTTTTAAATGACTTTAAAAATATTTTAGTTAAATAGAAGAAGTTAACAATCAACAAAGTTTGAACGTTAAATTTCATTTTCGAGTATGTTTTTATAAATCCCTTTAACTTTTCTTACTGGAAATAATATGCACGCAAAGATGCTGTTTTTTGCAATGCATGGCAACTTTCACGAAAATAAAATAAAAGCAACAAATGAAATATGTGAAGACAAACTTATGTATTCGGGAATTTATTTTTAACGGTAACATACATGATGGGAACGTCTACATCTTTTGTGAAATTTAACACAAATTAAATGAGACAATTTTCTCAGTCTATTATAATTTAAAAAGGCAAACAGTTGATAATACACATAAATTGTTTATAACGATAAAGATTAACAAGTATGATCAAGGTATAGTGTTCAAAACCATCTGAAAATCTAGTGCACATTTGGCATCTAAAATAAAGATTGTGTTTATTATACAATCAATATTTGTAAATTATATTGAGGTACACAGAAATGTACCAGACTAATACCCCATTTCTTAAATTGTATAAGCGTGCTGGTGGTAATGATATCCTTAGGTATGTCGTTGCGTCTTGTTCTCAGAAATGTGTGCGAAATGATAATGTACAACGTAAAGAAGGACACGAACCAAGATAAAAATAGAATAGTGCTTTCGCCGGCATCCCTTTGAGCTTGCTACCATTTGAACCAAAAACGTACAACTGGCAAATGATTTTTAAATTGTGGAAACATTTTAAACACAACCGGACACTGCAACTGTTATATCGTAAAACTGTAAGGATGAAGGTCTACATTTTGCTCGTACCTAATATATTGATCTATTAATACTGGAAACGTTTGAAATTCGGATTGTTTTGGTTAGTATGTTTCATTGTATAAATACACGTTTCATTAAGTAGCGTTTAATAAGGAGATTTTTAAATTATGATACGGGCTATTAGGCAACATGTTTATCCTACGTATTAGATAACACATTAAAACACAGTTTGTTCATTTACAGAGAAATTTATTTGCGTCATCATGGATAAAAATCACTAGTTTACTCCGGTCGTTAGGTCTTCGAATATAATCAAGTTATTCCGGTTGTCTAAAATCACCATCAAATCATAATGTTTTATTCGCTTTTTGTGTAATTAAACATCGTCTTACCATGCTTAAAACCATACTCGACATCCATAATAAGTGCAAAACCATGATTTCCACGCTCATTATAAAGTGCTTATTACAATCAGAATCACGTGAATTCATAATGTTAACTATTTTGTACAAATACGTCGAATTCAGCCTTATATATGTTGCATGTTTAGCTATTATCCGTAAGATCGTAAAATATTACGACAAATAAATCGAACATAATAAACAATCATGAAACATGAAACAAAGTCAACATAAGTAATTCAAACTCGAATTGAAATGCCCTGCATGCCTTTGACGTGTCATATTACACCAAAATCACGCCTTAGAATGTTAACATGTGAAAACAATCAAGCAAAACTTCAGACCGATATGCCTTTCGTGTAGAGAACTCGCGGTTTGCAAATGCATCGATATCACACTGTTTATCGACAACGCCCTCAAGTGTTACCCAAAGAATACCCTAATGCAAATCAGCAATATAATATGCCTATAATAGTTTCTGGAGTTTCATTGTCTGCTTTTAAGTGTCGGATAAGACGTTTTATTTGTAAAGTTTAATAAAGAAAACGTTAAGAAAAGACATGTACTAGACCGACTCTCATTACCTACGTAATATCAGTATATCTGGTTATGAAAGCTTTGATATTCAGTCTATAGGTGCGTCTGGTTTAAATTTACAGAGAGAAATTACGCGATCTGTGAATGTATAATGTAGAGCAGGTGGCGATCTAAAACCAACTAGCAGAATGGTTTTGAGTTCAGCCTTTGGCCTCTGTTATCTAAGAAATTCATTAAAAAAAAAATATAATTTTAAACCCGTTTAATAAGATTCAAAGTTTCCAAATGATTCCTTTGATTCTTGTTTAATATAAAAAAGTGAAACTCCAGTTGCTCGAGCAGTTTTGCATTCCTTTTATACACACGTTCGTGGTCTTTTATTTAAAGGCTGTACATCGACATCACTTGATAAACAGTTGTTTCTTAACAGTATGTGTGTTAAAAACAAGTCAATATTCTGTATACAAATGTTGTCTTTTTTATCCGGAATGTGGCTCATTATGGGTCAAATTAACACATATAAGTTTCATATACATGTACCATGTACACATAGATTATTATTATTATTATTGTTTGTAATATGACGTTATAGAAGTACATGCATGATTTAAAACTTAAACGTAAATTGTTCGTGAAGTCGAACTGAACTTTCGTCAATGTTCAATTAGATCGTCTACTAATTGTGACATTAATTAGTGATAGAAGTTGCGGAAAACTGTGTTAATAGCTCTAGAGAAACCAAGTAATTTTATTTTATTTTACCTAGTGTCCATAATTATTATTGTAAACTGACTTTGTTATATACTGGACCAAGAGACTTGATCTCTCTCCCTGACAATATATAAGGTGTAGAAATATTGCTTAGTTCAAACAGTTAGTGAAAAAGCACCTTCTTGAACAACAAGTATCAGAAAGTAAATGTGACTTTTTATTTTATTAATACAATGTTGCGACAATCATCTGTGATATCCATGTTAAAGTGTGATATTATGCATAGTAAGATGAACGCTTACTTTTAATAATCCCGTTTTGTACCAAATTCTTAATTTGTTAATTGTTAATGTTTGTTTGTTCATATGGTTATGCATCTTTGAATCACTTTGCTTTTTCAGTGTGTACTTTATGGACCCGATTGCAAATAAGCTTTCGGCTTAATGATTTATCCATAGGTCCTCATCATTCATGCTCATATGAGCCTACTTCAATTACAAAACTTCCGCAATGTTAAAAGTATGCATACTGCAACCGCGTTTTATTTATGTTCTTAAATTGGAATTTTAAATTAGCCTAGTCTTAATTCTTTGTAATCTGTGATATATTCTATGTCTTATGTGTCATACATTTGTATGTGCTAATTGACCTTAAATGTCAATAAATAAATATATAAATAAATAAGTATAGGGAGGGTTCGACTTCCGCAATTATAAACGCAATTATAAATGCACTGAATTTGTTTGATGTACGTGTTTCTTGTCATCGGCGCATTGAACAATTGATGTATAAACAAAGTGAATACTATCATTATAAATAAAGATAAATAAAGATAATAACTACCCTACATATTAATATTATGCAACAACAAACATACATTAAAAATGCAAAGGTATGTTCGTCTTTGAACGACTGTATCGTAAGTGCTGTTTAAATAAGTATTTATCACAATCGCAAATGTAGCGCCCCATTACCATAAAACATCTCATTTATCGCAAGAAAACGTCCGATTTATCAGCCTGAGTATTGCTGTAAATGTGATTTAAACTTAATACGTATGTGGCATAACATGGTGTGTACAATGTAATTATGAAAGTGCAAACATTGTATCCTCATCTCCTAAAAACAAGAATGTTTTAATATTAAACCTTCATCTAGATAAAATTGGCAGATCTCCTTGTTTATTGCGTTACATTTTAAATATGCATCGCTATGTTTTGTCATTATGATCTCACTATTATGTAAACATATTTAAACCTAATGCTTTTTAATATGAATTAAAGTCTTTACATATTATGTAAAAGAAGGTTTACCTGTCAAGCCATAATGTACTGATATTCTTACATATCAATAATTCCGATTTTTCAGACCAACGCTGGCATCTGATTGTCAAGTGTTTGTACGCCGTAATTTGAAACTAGTGCCGTTTGTTGTACATCTCCGCGACTCAAGCATGCCCTTCTTTAACGCCACTTACACCATTTCAACAACTGTGAACGTAACCAGGACGACACGCGAACCGGGAGATCCATACCAGTTCTTGTTACCATGGTGGCAACAGACGATATTCTACTTTGCCTTTGTGGCGATTTTGCTTATTTCTGCCGGCGGTAACCTTGTGGTCATTTGGATAGTTTTGGCCCACAAACGCATGCGAACGGTCACCAACTATTTCCTTGTAATTCTCCACGAATGTTTGAAATTAAACATGTTAGTGTATTCGATATAACAATGTTCCCAAGAAATGCGTTACAATTCGTTGAAAGAAAAGAAAACTGGCTAACTTGATAATTGCAATAATATTGTAATTATTTTAGTGACGTTGGCCTTAGCATCTATATAAATTAACCATTCATTCAATGCACAACTGCCATGTACCCAGAAGGCTTTGAGCATGATAAAAGTGGATATTGAACATTATTCTTACATTTGTGTTGTGTAAAATATGTATGACTTCAACCTTCATGCAATATAAAAAACCATGCGTGTTAAGACACATTTGAAAATGATGCGAACATATATTGAGCAGTTGGGCATGTTTATTTGTCAGCGCTTTATATCTTATTGTATGCACATGTAACCAAAAATACAGGTTGTTAATCGATACTTGCATAGAGGTCAGACAAAAGCACCTAAGTCAAATTTGTACATAAAATGCTGAAAACGAATACGAAACAATCATTACTTTCATCATAATGGGATGAGATTATATCGATGAAAAGTTCACGACGTATATGTAGTATATTCCCCCAAACTAACGGTACACTTAGCATACTTTATCGGCCTATAAGAGGCATGTAATTGGTTCATTATTCCTCGATTACTCCACCTTCGCTCGGGTAAACGTCAAAACATTATCAATAGCCGATCGGACTTATCTGTAATATTAAGAAAAAATCATCGCCACGCAGAGCTACGAGTATGTTCACGTCCAGGCAAAGTAAGGAGTAGGTACACATCTTAGTATTGGGAATCGTTGTAAAGATGTGTAATTGCGAATGTTTACATTGCGTTCACTTGAATGTCATCCATTTTGTCTCCAAATGATGACAATAAACAAAGAAAATATTGGCTAATGTCTATTTACACAGAACACATGTTTCACATTATTTTGCGAACTATTATCTACGTGTTCCATCAATCACACGATGTCATTCCCTCACAAATTTTTCTTGTTGAAGATAATAACTCCCTAACTTTTTGACTTTCTAAATTTACGATGAAGCTATAGTCGAGATATATTGTATCGTCAATGCATGTTTCATACGTTTGGATCAAACCATTCAGCAAGATGTGTATAAACCGTTCCAACTGCGTTTTTTGTCAATTATGATCAAAATCTTATGACACCATACCCGTGTCATAATCTGCTAGCTGTCCAAATTACATTAAGGGATTAATATATTAATTTGATAGTGCAATCTATCTAAACATACCTATTAAATATAAAGGAAAAATAAAATCCAAGAACCATTAGCAGAAGGTAAAAAAAATAAACATAAGCTAGACTTCATTCAAGTTAAGTTACCAATTGCCTATACAAGACGGGACGATATATACAACGCGACATTTACAAAGGAATAATATAAAAATGATTAAAGCTGGGGTCGGCGCCTTGGAACGATCAATTCAAAAGCACCTGGAATGTTAACCAGTTAAACGGCATGTCTTACCTCACGTTAGCCAAGCAATCTTCAGAAAAAGGTATTTCACACAAACAAGCATAGAAATAACATAACAGACACAAATGTGCCCAAAGTGATAAATTCTGAGGACATCGCCTTGGAACGGTCAAAGAAGAAGTACCTTGGTTGTTTAAACCGGTTAAAACAAATGTCAGAAAGTAAAAGGATATAGTGTTATGATTTATGTTATATTTTGTGAGTTCTAGTAAATAATGGTATGTGTAATATTATATGTGCGGTAACAGTTTGCTATCGGATGGTAAAGTAAATGTTAAGCTGAAGTTCATGCATAGGTTAGGTATACCACCGTTTCGTTTGCTTCGATTCAACTTCACTAAGGCATGTTCGAATGAAGTTCATTGACTCCGATACTTACGTAAACAAGTGTGGCATGCTGTAAAATAGGCGTCAACGTTTCTCACATGCAACTTGTTTTTATTCTCATCGCAATATTGCCTGTACACAATTGCACCTACTGATATTTAAGATATGTGTTGTCAAATGGGAATTGGAGATAACAGCCTGGAAACTAACAGAATATTTGCTATGGGCCATAGATCTACAATCATTATACTGTAGATCAGTACATGTAAACGGATAATTTTATTTATGCAATTGTGTCGTATAATAAATTAAATAGATTTATATAAATTTATTACATTTAGATTACGCATGCATAAAACACTTTACCGCTAAGTAACAATGTATTTTCCGTACTTTTACGTCCTATAATACTGTTACTTACGCACACATTTCCCGAATGCACAGCGAGACTAAGAGCGGCACCGTTTATGCCATTAAACTGTTTTTAATTCCAATCGGATTGTTAGTTAAACAGTTTAATACTAGGTTGAAAACTGATGTGTGGTATATGGAGTTGTATGAACGCCGGAGATAACAGTTTGTAATTATATGCAGGATGCTTGTTCCGAGTTTGATATTGAAGAACATGGACATGTTACAGCAGATGTAACAAATAAAACTATCGATTAAGCAATTGTCGATATGATGCAACTTAATCTACGGTTTCCAATTGCGTGTCTAATTGGTTACCTAGTTTGCGTCAAATCACGTGGGAGATGTTGTGAAAATGTGTTTGTTACGATATATGCCTTTTGTGTAATGTATTATGTTACTGGAGTTTAAACGATTCCATTTTGCATTTATATCGCATCATGTTAAATAAAAGGTAAGATTAAAAGAACATAACAAGTAACACAAATAACAAATCTCACAATAATAAAAGTGCTTTAGTACTACAATTTTAGAAATATGAATTTGTTAGGCATATCAATTTATTTACAAACACATTTGTATTAAACACAGTAGTTTATTCGTTGTAACATTTAAAGTTATCAGTTTAAATACGCCAGAGCACTCTTAGGTCAATGAATCAATAATGACAAAAATATAACAAGATCTATCTTTATAAACGATTTATCGCAAACTATGACAATCCAAGTGCTTAAGTAGTTCGACATTTTTTTCTTGACAAACTAGCTACAAGGTAAAAAAAATTATCTTTTAAAACGACGTAAAAGTAATGCGTGAGCAGTTCTAACGTTTCTTCAACACTTACGCGTTATATGTTTTTTTATTATTACATGTATTATAGGTGCTTAAGGCGTTCACAAGAACATATTGTCTGATTTAATTGGCTTATACATTTATTTCGTTCTAGGAAATGCCTTCTAATTTTATTTATTTTTATTTTGGATGAAATTGCATTAACAATTTAAACATTGTGTCAATTGTCAGGAAATACATTCTTAGATGTATATATGCTAATTATGTTAAGTCTCTTACTCATACTGAAAATGAAAAAAGGCTGATCCACTATTATTAATAGTTGTTTACTGTATATTAATTGCGGTATAATCATTTTTATCTCCTAAATTGTGTTGTTTAATGTGTTACACGTGGACAGATAAAGTGCTTTTGAAAAGCAATACATTTTTAATAAAAAAGTATTTTAACGATATCGTTAACCGTATTTCTGGTTATGTTATTATGTTATGTTCATTGTTTACGATTTCCTGTTAAAACATGTCAGCGTAAANTAACAAATCTACAGTTATTGTTAAATTTGTCGTTATTTTAAGAGGTGCATACGTGTCGTGTATATGTATTTTCTATATCGTTCTAGTGCTTAAGTATTGTTGAATGTATTCTAAAACAACCCTTGCCGTATTTAAATCAATACTTGTTTAACTAATCATACTAAATGTTTTGGTTAATTGGTGTATTGTTTTAACGAATGAATATACAATCTTAAAATGCCATCACATATACAATTAATATTAAACTCCTACAATGCATCCCACATATACAAAGAGTGAATATACACAAAACGAAAATGTGCCTTTGATAGAACCCAACATGGAAACATAAACAGACACTATGAAGAACATAACACATAATAAAAAACCTTTGTATGTTGAACAGGCAAACATAATTACAATGAAATGTGAGAATTCAACATATTCCATAATGCATACATATCAAATTATTGTGGCTGACCTTTATATTGGTCTCCTTTATATAATCCTAATCTTGGTTTATTTCAGAGAATTTGCACACAAACAAAATATCGTCAACCCACTAAATTTCCAATATTTACTAAATAGATGCAGAACATGTTCTTTCAAAGAACATGTATTCATCAATAAATAATAATATTAGAAACTACATATACCTACGTTTAATAAATACGCTGCCGACGGTGAATACGGGTGTGCTATATGGATGAGTAACTTGAACGAGCATATAGCGTTTTTTTGCTATGTTATATTTACATGTGTGACGATATGTTAATGATAAATGGTCAAATAAATTATAAGTCAAAAGTATATTAAAACATATTTAATTATAAGTTGCATTCATATCGCTAATTTAAACAACCAACACAACGCATGTGTCATTTGTCCGTTATTGAGTACTGCTAACAGAAGTACAAATGACACATAAATTGAGTGTCTGCGCTGCAAGCCCAATTACATTTAACATTGAATCAATTGTGAAGTAAATCAATTGCTGCATTCTGTTTGGTTATTCTGTAACATAGTTTATCAACTTATATCAATCATAATTGACATGATAAGGATGGAAGATACTAATCAACATTTAACGAACACGAGAGTATGTTCTGTGCGTACTGGTATTTGTAATCGGATAAACACTTTCGTTAGGAAATATGTTTTATTTATATATGTCTCCTATGTGGAAATATCAGATGTATTCCTTGTGTAACATTTGTCTCATATTAATGTATCTAACAGATTCCTCTAAACTAAATGTATTCAAAACAATATATCAATGCATTTCGCATGAGTTTAGAATATTATCTATATGCCCATCTCATACATTCGTATTATACACCTTTAAACACTTGCGAACATCCTAAATGCCTGCTATCGAATAAGTGACCGATAAGCAAACATTAAAAAAAAATAATATATATAACTCAATTTAGAACATAAAATATGTTTCCTAGATCATTTCATATTATATATTACGAAGAAACTCGTTCAATTCTATAAGGATGCATTTCTAAACGATTTACAATACCTATTCATTTGCATTATATTATGTTCGTTTACTGACATAATACTTGCATGTTCAGCTCGTTCACGACTCCCAGTCTATCTCAGTCATGTCTCTTGAGAAACCAATGTAAGAATAGTCCATCAATTTAGATTTCTGAACGCTTACAAAATACATTTGGTTACTTTTCTCACGAGTTTTTATCATATCTAAAAGCAAAACGCTAAAAGGGGTCGGCTCGGCGTGACTTATTTTGCTCGAATAAAAGTGATAGGTTAGGTCTAAACATCGTTGCCTATTCATAATTTGTGTAACTTTTTTTTAAACTCGTATATGCCAACTAACAAGGGTGCTAATAAGGTTCAAGCAAATAACAACATCTGTACGTGATAAATAATGACATCAAATAATAATTACATATGCTATTTTGAATTTAATAGCCATTTGTTCAAGTCATTAACACAATAATTCAATCAATCATTGACGTTGACTTGAATGGGATGATTTCAATATGATCCAATTTGCATCACAATTGCATCAGCGTCTTATTTTACTTCCTTACCATGTCAGTTGATTAAATGGAATTGTGTTATGAAATGACATTATACTAGTGTAATGAGTCATAAGCCCCAATATTTAACTCTCGGACATAATAATTCTAGTACATACAATTCGCAAGTTTACGCATGTTTGCGAAACAGCTTTATGTTTATTAAAATAAAAGTAATAAATCATAAATGCATTATGAAAGTGTGTATGTATTATTTCACTTTAAATTTTATTGAAATAAGCGATCTAACTGTAAAGGTAAAATAACAACACTTAACTACTTTTCTGTATAATCGAACAAGTATAAGTAACGATGTTTATATTTTTGGTAGTGTGTGTAACTTTATTTGAGTTAACGTGGGTAGATGGCTTAGAGTTAACAAAAATATATTCGACGTATGTGGATGTCTTAGAGTTTAACAATTATATTTGATGATAAAAACTAGTCGAGTGTGCGTTTAAAAGCAAAGTTTTTCTGGAAGTTTATTCCAGTTCAAATGTTAAATGCCGGTAGTGTCATATCGTGCTATGTTTTGTATTTCTTGTACTTCCTATGTTGTAAGATCGTAAAGTCAAATGTTCATACACAATTTGGTAAAGGGGTGTATGCATTATTCTTCAGTATGCATGTATCAAACCTACGAATGCAAGTAAGGTGGTGCATCTTCGTTTTCGCATCAATGTGTACATATCAAACAGCTTGAACGAAAATATAGCACATTTTTATACACGCAAATGAGGAAATGGTCTTTTTGATTTTCATGATCTGTATTCTGTTTGTTGTAAACTAGTAAAACACATTTACGGCAATTGTAACAAACAGGACCAAATCTTTCAATAATATATAAATATTTAAACGTTTTCACAAAAGTTAAAAGTGCAATTTTGTTTTTAAGTTTATTATTTGTTATTAAATTATTCATGTTTTGAAAGAAGTATTGTTTCATCGCTAATCTCGTAGTAAATTGTTAAACGTTAAATAAGATTGGTTTTAAATGCAAACTAAAACAAAATTGTTCGATTGTTACTTTTATAAATATTCCAATAAAAAAATGAGTCGTCTTTGATATTAACTTTAGCAGACGAATTCGTACACTCGGACCGTCTAATATCCATTAAAGGCTGCAAGCTGATACGAGCGTTGTCAAGATATCTTACTAGATATTTTTTTAATTGAAATCATGTATAACTGATGAATGTATTTAGGAAAACATGCGTTTGGTGTTGACAATGTAGCTTGACAATAAAATACAAGAGACAGATGCCGATTATACCATGTATACGTATACATGTATTTCAATACGACACCTTAATTTAATGGTTATTTTTGCAAAAATTAATGTAATAGTCCGTCTAGACAGCATAATCCAAAATTGGTCTTCATGCACTTGGATGCTGGACGCCCCTTTCATGGCAAAGGTACGCCGCGCGCCAACTTATTTGATTCTCGATACAATATGATATAAACAAGAAAGATAATGACCAACTTTATTTTTAAATAATGTAGCCATAGACGCATATATAATATGTTCAAACCCATTTCCTGTAGATTTGATTATATACTATATATACATATTAGCACACTTGATAGACATATTGTTTAATTATTTGATTTATAATATACCTCTGTATTTTAAATAGTATATTTGCTTGTATTAGCTTATGGTATATAATAGCTCATGGTATATATTAGCTCAAGATATATAAAAGCTTAAGGTGTATAGCAGATCATGGTATATACCATTGACCATGAAGATACTATACAATTCAATTTATACAAATCTTGCGCGCGAAAACAATGAAAACTTTTAATAAATATGTTCATATATTTATATTCAAACTAACACAATTCAATATTTTGTTTAAAACACAAAACTTGTCTTATAGTGAGTTACGTAACTGACGTGTATTAAACAAATTGTGATATGTATTAAATATCGCTTTAAATAAACGGGATACTTCAATATAATTACTGTCACTGATCACATAGATAACGGAAGCTTTTGAATTTGATACTAACCATAGAAAATCATTATTATGATAAGTAATCTCCGTCCTTTATTAGGCAACATTCTTTACACATGTGTATGCTTTTTAACATCGGGTGGTGCGGTAGTCGAGTAGTAACACTCTGGTCTACCATTCCAGAGGTCGTGGGTTCAATCCCTGGCCGGGCCACTGGAAATTTCAGAAATGCTTCAAGTGTTTCCCATCCAACTAGAGATGTACTGGTATGAAAACCATGTAATTCTCGCGTGTATCGGTGCTATACACTGAGCACGTAAAAGAACCAAGGGATCTATTCGCAAAGAGCTAGGGTATCGCACCCGGATTCCTTGTATCTCACTACTGTCTCTTATGCTTGCTGTCTCTTCAGCAAAAAAAAACAAAGGACCCCATTGGAAATAAGTGCTTGCACTTTCATGGGTTATCCTTGACTGCAAGGTCAAATTAAATACAACTACAACAACATGTGTTTATCAATGTGATCATATACAAACACTGGAGCGATAAATAAACAGTATCTTATGATAATTTGATTATACTAAGCAAATTTTTAGAAATATACAAATAGTATAAAATATGTTACTGTCATTTCAGATACATTGCCATTCTATATCCGCTTCGACCACGCATGCCAAAACGTCACGCGATTATGGCTTTTCTCCATCGCTTTGGCATTTCCGAACCTAATTTACTTTGAAACGGCGACTAATCTTGCCGGTACGGTCTGCATTATCACGTGGCCATTAGAAACGAATCTAGCGTAAGTATATTGTAGGTTTGCGTCTGTATTAGCATATATAATGCCTAGTGTTATCTTTGTGAGATGAGGTCAAAAGTTCATGTAAATCAATATCGTAGCTAATCAATTTTGCGTTCTTCTAATAGCGTTGTTTATAATGTAGAACGACGTTTATGTATGTATATATGAACCTTACTTTTTGTTGAAGTACTTGCCTTATCGAAATTAATATTAATTGGTACTGTAATTATCTCGACAAATGCTTCAAATACCATAGCATCATACATCAGTTGTGTACAAATGCGTTTAAATGCCATTCATGTTAACTTTTAAACGTGGAAACAAGCAATCAATTTGATTTGAAATTAAATTTGGCACTAAGTATAATAATATTAAAAATATTTTGCGTGAGATAAAATTCTTAATGTACCGGGATTTTTTTTGCTTTCTCATTTAATACAGTTAATTCGAACTGACGTCATTGTTATGATGTTGCGTTAGTTTTTAACATATCCATTAACATCCAAGCAACCTTAGGACGACAACTATGAAGATATATGTTGTTTTCGATGTTTTGGTTTTTATTTCATGGGTTTTCTTCTGAGGAAACATTCGCAGTTTCAATTGCCCTTCCTTTACGACACACGTTTCAGATACAACTACCTTATCCTCGTGCTGAACTATCTGTTACCGTTACTCACGCTGGTCTCCGCCTACTCGCGCGTTTGGGTGGAATTATGGGGAGGAGACGTCCATCCAGACAGTCAGGGTTAAGTCGAAACAAAAGGAATTATGCCAATTATAAGACCAGTCAATATACATATAGTACATGTATTATCTTTCGAACAGAATTAGGTAAGTCCAAAAATATTGATACACATTATAAGGCACCTTATTTGTTGAAGACAAACAAGGCAAATCCAAAATAAATATGTAAATTAAATGACCATATTAGTGGAAATCAGTGGAAATATAAGACATACGTGGTCATGTCGAAGCAAGAGGTATAGTACGAACAAGAAGCGTTTCATCTTAAGAAAGTACAATTACAAGTGTAAAAAATCGATACGAATAAGAAAGTATATTAAGAAAAAACAAGTACAAGTCTAAAACAAAATGCGATGCGAATTATTGTCATGTTGAAAAGGACACGGTCAAATTAAAAAGAAAGGAAAGAGACCCGCAGTTCAAAACCCTAACTCACTATATCCTTAAAAAAATCCGTTTAATATGTTACATGGGATGACAAAGTTCAGTTATTTTGAAATAAAACATAACTTTATAAACAGTTTTGCATAAATGACGCATAACAGATTTGTATTGTGTATTTTCAGGTCGTTACAATGATGATCATGGTGGTTCTGATATTTGCTATATGCTGGCTCCCAATGCACGCATACTTTCTGCTGACCAGTCACAACAAGTCTATTACCGAGTACGAATACATCCAACAGATCTACATAATCTTCTATCTGATAGCCATGAGTAACTCCATGTACAACCCGATAATTTATGGATGGATGAATGCAAGGTAAGGACTACTGATTAACAATACAAATGTAATATGTGAACAAAGTCTGACGCGAGTGTATGGTGCATAATTGATATGTTTACAGATAGCCGCGTATCAAGGATTGCTCGATTAAAAACAAAACCTTGTCGCTAACAGTTTTCACTAACCTGAGACCCTGACTGTTTTCTTTCTAAAAATATTAAGCATTCCTGGGCCCGTTTTCACTAAACGATTTGTAGACTTATGGTGTAAAATACAGAATATTATAAAGCTGTAATGTGCGAAAAGCTACAGGAAAAGTATGCGTAACATTGCAGTTAACGTCAAAAACTACTGTACATCTTTAATGTCATAGTGTGTGTCAAAACATGTTTAAAGTTTTAACATTGGAAACTTTATATTTATAAATGTATTGCAGAAACCTAAATGAAACTTCTACAATACGATATTGATGGTCGATCTAAGTTAGTCCCTTGTAAATTTAATATCAGAAGATGATACTTTTCAGCTGGGGATACATGTAAACGTGCGCGAATTGAACAAAATAAGTAAACGTTCATTAACAGGCCATAATAAAGCATACATTCAAACAAATATTACAAGAAACCTAAAAACCTAGATTTTGCAAAGTAATTGCCCATGAAACCTTCGCATATTTCTGAACAGTACTTTCCGACTTCCGTCTTCTTGAATATTGACGCATTAATTTCACATAATTGTGTTGCCAAAGTTGGTGTTAACGCGACAGCGTTAGTATTTTAATTTCGTTGATTCAAAAATCCACACGTGCTTCAAGGACTATGTATATTAAGTGTTGCCGATGTTAAAACGAAAATGTCAACATATGTACGTACTGTGTGGGCTTTACATATACATTTTACTTTCTACAAAAGAGTTGTATAATGCTCTCTAAAATAAAAAATATGATCTATTTTTCTTGTTAAATTCCGAGAGACGGGGCGTATAATGGGAACACCCTTGGCGAATGGGGTGAAAGGCGGGCGGGCTTTCCGCTCTCTAATTCGTACAATATTCATTGAAACATTCATTCCAAAGATAATACATCTTTTGGAAAATATAAAACCTATCGAAAACAAATTTTTCGTTGATAAAGTCATTTAATGACTATATTGGGTTAAAATTTCGTATTTGTTCGATGTTGCATAATTTAAAAACATTCGCGTTGTTGTTTTTTATGCATCACAATTATAACAAAGATCAATAAACTATTTTTGCGTTTGAATATGTAAAATATTACCCTCCAGTTTATATCTGCTTTCAGATTCCGGGAGGGGTTAATACACGTGTTCTGCTGGTGTCCATGTCGCCGTTGCAAGAGGTCAAGAACCCAGATTCGCTTGGGTCGCACGCTCTTTCCCACCGCGGCGAGGGTCATGTCCGATAAATATGGCTCAAATCGAAACGGTTCTATGACGCACTCGTTGACGGAATACGTGGACCCGGAATCCTACGGCACTCGACGCAGCAACCAAAGCCATAGCATCGTCCGCCGAGGATCACCTAGACGGACAGAGTATGCGTTGTGAACAACCTGGCTGCGAAAGTGAATATTTGGAATTTAAAATAGCATGACGTATAGCTCGCTCACATACACAGGTTCATGATATATAAAAACTCCACAAAGGAGCATGCGTTGCAAAGACACATGCTGAGGAACTGAAAATTCAATCTTGTACAACATTGCGAATGATGTTATCATGCTAACTGATTGGCCATACAATGGTAACTATGATTTTATCTTTACCAGAACAGTTTGTTGTTCATGTTGAGTTTTGATATGATCATAGCATGAAGATTTGAAAAAAAATTAATGCGAAATGAAACGAGTGATGATTGTAGACAATGCACACATTAAAGTTATCCAGATTGTACCAACATCTCAATGGTGAATTACATGTAAGTATTATAATACCAGAGAATTGTACATACAATGTATATTGCAACCTGTGCTCTGCAAATACATGTTTTTTTTCTGTGTTTACATTTAAATGTACTTGAAAAATGTGACATGCGTACAAAAAACGGCTACCAATTTTACAAAATAATTGCCCTTATTTTGTTTTTTATTTTGTTTTTTATTTATTTGTATGTATAGTCTGTTTATTGTTAGTTGTAACATTAATGTAGCAAACATTTTAGTTCGTGCATTTACATATTGGGAAGAAAACACACAGGGTATGTTAAAACATACAACAAATATCCATTAAAGCAGAACATAATAAAAAGCACATCACCTATGTATTATAAGTCCCGTAGATGCAGCCTAAAGGGGGCAAAACGTTGTTAAAACAGTTTATATATTTATCGAAAAGTCTTGGAAATCTAGCTGAAGTAGCATTAAAAGAGTCTAAGCTCTATTGAAAATGTCAAATACATACACTAATTAATGCAGGCAAATGTAATTGTACAAGCGGGTAATACATGTAATCTAACAAACCGAACATGTTATTGGGCTATACGTGACGTTTCTCAAGGTCATCAGGTACAGGGTGACCTGCTGATTATATGTTTACATATAAGGATACCATGTCA
>VMBQ01012516.1:0-17766 GCA_007657795.1 Dreissena rostriformis | reverse complement strand
CTCACTATCATTTCAAGGTTTACCTACAAGTTCTCACTATCATTCAGTAGAGGGCTTTACCTACAAGTACTAACTATCATTTCAAGGTTTACCTACAAGTACTCACTATCATTTCAAGGTTTACCAACAAGTACTCACTATCATTCAGTAGAGGGCTTTACCTACAAGTACTCATTATCATTTCAAGGTTTACCGTCAAGTACTCACTATCATTTCAAAGTTTACCTACAAGTACTCACTATCATTGCAAGCTTTACCTACAAGTACTCACTATCATTTCAAAGTTTACCTACAAGTACTCACTATCATTGCAAGGTTTACCTACAAGTACTNCCGCATACAAATTAATCAATCACACTAATTGATCACTAACGTGACTGGTTTCCATTACTCAGTTACAGGTCACGATAATTAACCTATATTATTTTAATTTCTATGATGTAAGTAAGAACCATATTTGCGTTTGCATTTAAGCATGAATTTACAACTATTTCTATATAAATAAAAAAAAAACAATTAAAACTGTGTCCTTAGACTATTTGTGAAAAATAATATGAACTGTCCTCAAATAACCAATGTCAAAACAGAGCTTTCTTTGTCTTCGGAAAATTATCAAAATATAATTTCAATGTCATAAGGATCCAGAACTGTGGACGTTTCTTTAAATAATTGGGAAATAGTGAAACTTATTGCCATAAATGTATACGAAAATAAAATATAACTGCTAACATGCAAGATGTAAATAATGATACGTGTGCTTAAATAGCGCTCCGATTCCAATCTACCCATGTGTACTTATTTGTTGTAGCCAAAACCGGAAACATATTCATTTCTTTATTCATATATGATTCGGCATTTAATATGTTCATCAGTAAAGGTGTCTTATTAGTCAACACTGGTTGGCCCTAACTGTGACAAGGCTGTCGCTTGGATTGACACTAAGCTGAACAAACAATTAACATGGCATCGCTTTATTAGTGTGACCAATGCAGTTTTATTCTTGGAATGTTACTTGATTTTACTGACAATTAATTAGCGATTATCTATATAACTTGTAACGAGTCCATTTTCTATCCCCCTACGTGACAACTACGACGTTTACATGGCACATCTTTACAAAACTCATTGAGACGCTGTTTCTTATTCTTCTAGTTCTTGAGATGATGTTAATATTAAATCGTAATAAAGTTATCTGTACGTCAAACGAGAGGGCATATATATACACACTTGTATTTGTATTTGATTCGCATTGCAAATTAAGTGCAACCTCTTACAGGAGAAAACCTTTGATTTTTGTTTCATCTATTAATAATAAGATGTCGTATTCTTGTTAAGCTAATTTACGGCGTTCAGTCTGCGTTAGAAATGTTTTCTCGGTCGGAAGCATTGAGAGTATATCAGGATCAGTCCCAAACCATGGTGAATTGCCATCCTTACTCAAGCAATGTATGTTTAAATATTCACTTTATATAGGGTTCTTAAAACGTACAGCAAAAGTAAGAACTTACTTTTTTCGATATAGACGTTTATTTGAAACTTTAATTTAAAACAGAACACACACAATAATAACGCTTAACTGTTGTATACAACTGAGCGTTTAGTATTTTGAATCAGTCGCTGGTTTGAAGAAAAAAAGATGATTAATGTATTAACAAATGTATAAAATAAAATATATACAATACACTATGGGACGTTTTTTTTTAAACAATCTTTTCAAACAACTGTATATGTTAAACATAAACCTTATTCTTCTACATTTTAATAGTGTGCAGGTGCTAATACTTGTTTCATACCTTAAAGCGACTTGTTCATAGTTTGGACAAATGACATTAAAAGAAAAGTAATAATTTCAAAAATAGATTGAATACATTGAATTCAAACAAGGGAAAGAATAATCCTGACTTAGAAAATGTTACAAATATATATGCTTTATTAATAATCATCAATCGAAATCGGACGAAAAATACAGCCTTTTTAACCTTTTTCATCGATAATTTAACAAAAACGTGTATGGCCGACTTAGCGTTTTTGTACTACCATGTAAAGTTAATTGCTGGGGTGATCTAGTGGAAGCGTGTTATCTNCTAAAACTAAATTTAGATTCACATTGTACATGTATTATATATATGCTGGCGAATTCGGCTGGAAGCCAATTTCAATTTTAGATTTAAATATCTGGCTTATTTCGCATTTTTCGACACATGTTCTTCTTAACTTTTATTTTAATTTATATTGAAATATATATGTATACTAATTTTTAATACATTTTATAAAAAATCATAAATATTTGACAAAATTGTACAGTCCCGCAAATGTATAAAATAAAATATATACAATACACTGTAGGATTTTTTTTTTTAAACAATCTTTTCAAACAACTGTATATGTTAAACATAAACCTAATTCTTCTACATTTTAATAGTGTGCAGGTGCTAATACTTTTTTCATACCTTAAAGCGACTTGTTCATAGTTTGGACAAATGGCATTAAAAGAAAAGTAATAATTTCAAAAATAGATTGTATGCATTGAATTCAAACAAGGGAAATAATAATCCTGACTTAGAAAATGTTACAAATATATATGCTTTATTAATAATCATCAATCGAAATCAGACGAAAAATACATCCTTTTTAACTTTTTCATCGATAATTTAACAAAAACGTGCATGGCCGACTTAGCGTTTTTGAACTACCATGTAAAGTTAATTGCTGGGGTGATCTAGTGGTAGCGTGTTATCTTTTACTTTCTAGAGGTCCAGGATGCACACCTTAGTCCTATTTCGGTTTCTGTATTTTTCTTTGTAATACTACGTTTTTAAATAAATATTACAGTTTTGTTAGTAAATGCATTTGATGACATTTTTAAACCCAATGAACTTATGTGAACAAGTCTCTTTGAAGCATTTAAACATCCGATCACAAATGCTTTGATAATAACTGCTTAAAAGTTAATTGTGCTTTCCCTATCTAGACATTTTTAACTGTCAAATAATATACTCATCGAATAAAACTTAGTTAACTGCATATGCGTGAAGTTTCGTTCCAGATTGTGTTCTGTGCTGTCCGCTTGGGCGAATCGGGGACGACACTTTCCGCTTTCCAAGAAATTTTCGTTGAGGGGATGTCTATTCATAAATATTTTTTTGTTAAGCCTCGTTATATAAAAACTGGACTTAAAGCATGTGCGTTAAGTCTAGTCCCTGATTAATCTTTACGGACTGCAGGGGCTAAATTGGGACGAAACTTTAAGCACATGCATTAGGTCCAATTTTCATAAAATTAGGCTTAAATAATAACGTGTACTTCGCGTAGCAAAATCAGGGACTTCCGTATAAACATCCGGGGAGCGTATCGTCTTTCATGTGTCCAGTATCCCCAACGACGCGACATTCTGATCGTATAATTATAACATTTCTTGGACTTTTAATTATGAGAAAGAAAAACAACATTAATCCGTATGCCGACATTTCCGTTATATAACTTAACTGCGTTACAAACCAGACATTTCTGAAAGAAATTAAGACATTAAGGTGTATTGGTAATGGAGGTGTATTGAAAAAGCAAGGAACATACATAAAAGCTTTTACTTACAAATTTTACAAGCCTTAATATAAATGTAACATATTTCTGGGATGGCGACAGAAAGTGGCTTGTCGTGGAAACAGTAGTTGTGTTCTGTAAATGTTTTCATGTAATTGAAATTTACATCTCCAGGCGGTTATGGCGGTGGATTTGGCGCTGGTGGTGGTCTGATGTCCGGTGGTTTCTCAGGTGGTGCCAGCGGTGGTGGAAATGCCGGTCGAGGTAGGCAGAAATGAGGGGAAATTGGCGAGTGACGTGCTGGTGTACGCGGTTATTGTGAAACTTAATTTGTGTTACGTTAATATTCACTGAAAGGTCGTTAAATACTAAAAAGTATTATTAAAAAAGGGAAGTATTGAGGAAAAAGAAACAATATCGTTTAAAGAAATCATAAAACTAGTCGAACGTTCACAATATATAATCAACACATAACTCATATTGTTTGCGGCTGGGGTTCCGGTTCGTGTAGCGGATGGATTTAAGATTCCGGAAGCGGCTGGGGATCAGGTTCTGGTAACGGCTGGGGATCTGGTTCTGGTTCCGATTGGGGATCTAGTTCCGGTCGTGGCTGGGGATCTAGTTCTGGTAACGGCATAGGCGGAAGTATCGGAACTGGTGGCTCAGAATCATCGGGTGGTCAAGGCGATGGCTGTGCTTCCGATGGCACATGGGACTGAAACGCCGGCGGTTCAGCGGGCGTCAAAATAATAATAAATAGAGTTCTAACCAGAGGTCCAAGCGAACCCTCTGCTGTGGCCCATCCGGTGGAAGCTTCTTCTCTGGATCTGGTTCTAGCAGAAGTTTTTTTTCCAGCGGATCACCAGGCGGTATGGCTCCTTCCAGCCCACACGGCGGTCTATTTTCCGGAGGCCCATCAGGAGGTCCAAGCGGGCTCTATGCTGGCGGCCCATCCGGAGGAAGCTTTCTCTCTTGATCTGGTTCTAGCAGCGGTATCTCCAGCGAAACAACAGGCGGTATTGCCCTTTCAGGCCCAATCGGCGGTCCAGTTTCCGGAGACCCATCAGGAAGCGGATTCAGCTTGCGGATTCTTTAGCGGCCGTTCCGGTCCTTCCGGTCCAGGTCCTTTTGCAGGCGGTCCCTCTGCAGATGGTTCTTGTGGTATGGGCTGAGCATTTGTTGGCGCCTTTAGCGTTTTCAGTGGCGGTTTTGGCGTAGCTTGACGCGGAGGATCCGGTAAAATTAAGCTTCTAACAACGTTTTATTAGCATAATCTTAAAGTAAGCGTCCAATAACCCCTTATTAGCATGACGTTAAAGTAAGCGTCCAATTACACATAGTTAGCATTCCGAGAAGTTGGCGTTAAATTACGAATTGTTCAGAGTAGGTATTCCAAAGCGCCCTAAAACAAGGTACATAAATAAAAACGCTTCGAGTGATTCGTGCGTTTACCTGAAATCTTAGTTAAAGCTCATCAGTATTGCTGTTGAGTCGGGAAACATTTTCTATCGTATCCATGATCGGCAAATGATAACAAAATCAGTGTTTTGAGATAACAACACATATTTCAGTCAAATTATTTAATATGTATGTGTTTCATTATGATGTTCTATTTCAGAATACTAGACTGTTCAGATAGACGCCAGTTGTAAACGAAATATCAGCGACAATCAACCGCCGATATCCAAAAAGACAAACTTTCACTACCCGACCATGACGACGACGACGGATTGTTCAACCGATAAGATTTTATGCCTATTGAAGCTTTTTGCTAATTTAATTTGCTTTTTAATCATAATTGTTTCCCTTAAAACCGCTTTGAAGCATATATTTCCTACTTATTATCTAAAAAATGCCTTGCTTTGTTTAACACGTCATGAACAACTTCTTTCAAACGTTAAGAAAACGTGATTGTATTTTAAGGTATCAAAAAGCAATAACAACAACATAATTTCTTGCAATTATCATCATCATCATCATCATCATCATTATCATCATCTGTTATAGTTCAAAAGATATTATCCATAAATACACTTGTATACACTCCGCCTGTTAATCATTTTCCGTTTATTATCTTTTCATTAAAGCAAAGCTATTTATTTAAGCTCGATTGCATTGAAAGCCTGGGGCGTATTGAAATGCTTTCAAGTTCGTTTCCTGTATAGAAACAGTACTTGGTGTCTATTGGGGAGATCTAAAAAAGTCCCTCACAGTGGGGATTGAATCTGTGACCTACAAGTCACAAGGCGGACACTATACCCACAATGCCATGTCGACCTTAGAACCTTTTCATTTATTATTCCCAATACATGAAATTTGATGAATCGATACTGTTTTTTTTTGCTTCAACTTTGTGAAAACCAGGCTCGATGCATGTGCTTAAGGTGTTGTTCCAGATTAGCCTGTGCAGTCTTCAGAGACTTATCAGGGACGAGTTTTTTTCCGGCGAAACTGGATTTGTGTTTCGAAGGGATCACCTTTAAACGAAAAATTCCATAAAAGCGGTAAGTGTTGTCCCTGATTAGCCTGTGCGGACGGCATTAAGCCCCGTTCGCCCAGAACATGGCTCATATTCACAAAATGTTGTAGAGATCTGAAAGAAAGAGACGGCGGCATGATGAACGTTTGCTTATAAAGCGTGAACACAGGAAAAAGAAGAAAGTGGTAATAAAGGAAAGAAAAAGAGAACATGCAGACACACAATCTGATGGTAGGTTTCTGTATAGATGGTTTTAATATTGTATCATTGAGTCTGGCTCTGGGGAAACTGGGCTTAATGTATATGCGTAAAGTGTTATTTGTCCCAGATTAGCACTCCACATGCTAATTAGGGACTACACTGTCTGATTTCATGGTATTTTTCGTTTAAAGGAAGTCTATTCTTAGGGAAAATCTAGTTTAGGCGGAACGTGTCTGGAATTACACTTTACGCACATGCATAAAACCCCGTTTTCCCAGAGCAAGACTCTATTAATTTTCCTTCACATGTTTAGGATTTGTCCATTTTGTCCAAATTATTATGGTAATATCAATATGTCATCGCTTTTGTTCAAATTAAAGATTCAGACTGTTTGAACTCAACTATGTAATTTTGTTGTATATTAATTTAAGCATTAAACATGATTTCAAATGCAAAAAGTGATTTCTCAGAGTGGAAGTTTGCTGCTTGGTAAGACACTTTGATCAATACCAGAATATCTAATAAATCTATTATACAATTAATAACAAATATAGCCATATCTTTTTTATATCAGATGCAAATTCAAGGGCTGGATTGTGATCCCGGGAAGAAATTCGCCGCCGTTGTGAGGAAGGCCTGAAGACAGGACAGATCATCTGTATTGATTGTAGTCTAGAACATCTGATGAGTAACAAGGTAGTTCATTCATCTGTATTGAATGTAGTCTAGAACATCTGATGAGTAACAAGGTAGTTCATTCATCTGTATTGATTGTAGTCTAGAACATCTGATGAGTAACAAGGTAGTTCATTCATCTGTATTGATTGTAGTCTAGAACATCTGATGAGTAACAAGGTAGTTCATTCATCTGTATTGATTGTAGTCTAGAACATCTGATGAGTAACAAGGTAGTTCATTCATCTGTATTGATTGTAGTCTAGAACATCTGATGAATAACAAGGTAGTTCATTCATCTGTATTGATTGTAGTCTAGAACATCTGATGAATAACAAGGTAGTTCATTCATCTGTATTGATTGTAGTCTAGAACATCTGATGAATAACAAGGTAGTTCATTCATCTGTATTGATTGTAGTCTAGAACATCTGATGAATAACAAGGTAGTTCATTCATCTGTATTGATTGTAGTCTAGAACATCTGATGAATAACAAGGTAGTTCATTCATCTGTATTGATTGTAGTCTAGAACATCTGATGAATAACAAGGTAGTTCATTCATCTGTATTGATTGTAGTCTAGAACATCTGATGAATAACAAGGTAGTTCATTCATCTGTATTGATTGTAGTCTAGAACATCTGATGAATAACAAGGTAGTTCATTCATCTGTATTGATTGTAGTCTAGAACATCTGATGAATAACAAGGTAGTTCATTCATCTGTATTGATTGTAGTCTAGAACATCTGATGAATAACAAGGTAGTTCATTCATCTGTATTGATTGTAGTCTAGAACATCTGATGAATAACAAGGTAGTTCATTCATCTGTATTGATTGTAGTCTAGAACATCTGATGAATAACAAGGTAGTTCATTCATCTGTATTGATTGTAGTCTAGAACATCTGATGAATAACAAGGTAGTTCATTCATCTGTATTGATTGTAGTCTAGAACATCTGATGAATAACAAGGTAGTTCATTCATCTGTATTGATTGTAGTCTAGAACATCTGATGAATAACAAGGTAGTTCATTCATCTGTATTGATTGTAGTCTAGAACATCTGATGAATAACAAGGTAGTTCATTCATCTGTATTGATTGTAGTCTAGAACATCTGATGAATAACAAGGTAGTTCATTCATCTGTATTGATTGTAGTCTAGAACATCTGATGAATAACAAGGTAGTTCATTCATCTGTATTGATTGTAGTCTAGAACATCTGATGAATAACAAGGTAGTTCATTCATCTGTATTGATTGTAGTCTAGAACATCTGATGAATAACAAGGTAGTTCATTCATCTGTATTGATTGTAGTCTAGAACATCTGATGAATAACAAGGTAGTTCATTCATCTGTATTGATTGTAGTCTAGAACATCTGATGAATAACAAGGTAGTTCATTCATCTGTATTGATTGTAGTCTAGAACATCTGATGAATAACAAGGTAGTTCATTCATCTGTATTGATTGTAGTCTAGAACATCTGATGAATAACAAGGTAGTTCATTCATCTGTATTGATTGTAGTCTAGAACATCTGATGAATAACAAGGTAGTTCATTCATCTGTATTGATTGTAGTCTAGAACATCTGATGAATAACAAGGTAGTTCATTCATCTGTATTGATTGTAGTCTAGAACATCTGATGAATAACAAGGTAGTTCATTCATCTGTATTGATTGTAGTCTAGAACATCTGATGAGTAACAAGGTAGTTCATTCATCTGTATTGATTGTAGTCTAGAACATCTGATGAATAACAAGGTAGTTCATTCCTTTTTATTTTAGCTCAATTGCATCAAAAGCCTAAGGCTTATTGAAACACTCGAGTTTCCTGGGTGCTTGATGTCTTGTGGGAAGATCGTGTTTATAGCAGTTTTATCTTCTGCGTATCGATGCTTTAATAGTATATGTATTATAAGGCATACGAACATGCATGCCTTATAATACATATACTACTAAAACATGTATACGCAGAAGATAAAACTGCTATAAACACATTACTACATGTTTATATAATTGCAAATCTAAACATCCAGATCATTGTTTACCAACATTTGCAGGCGCATTCCAGAGTTCAGCTACTGGCATGTTATACTGGGCTGTCAGCAACTAATATGATGATAATATACCTTTGTTAAGTTGTTAAGGTTTACAGAAGCCCACAAAATGGGTTAATGACCAAATATTTGATACGATCTGACAATATTATTAATCAATTAATATTATAAAAAAAGAACATTTTTTTAGATCTCCAAAAATGACAAAATAACATCATTGTTTGGCACCGATCAAAGTCCGAGTGGTGAAATTAAAGCTTACGTTTATTGCGTGTTGTAATTATAAGAAATGAATATAATATTTCCACATTTCATCGGTGAATGAACTGTGTGGAAAATTAAACAAATGAAATGCAGATACAATACTAAAAATTAAACTCTTAATTAAAAACAAAAATTGCAAGTATATTGTTTGATATTACCCTACGAGAGCCTTGTTAAGACAATCTAGAATTGCACTCGGGGGGCCAGTGTATGGATATGAAATGACGGGATTTTATTGCAATGCAATTTTATTGAATTGTTCACACCCCTTTACCAGACTGCAAATTGTATTGGAGCAGCTCTTGTGTGAGAAAATAAATAGATATAGAAAAAAGACAAGCGAAATAAATTCTGATTTCAAGATAATACCTGAGTGTTGTAGCTTATTCTTTGATCGAGTTGAAACCTTTTACATGTATTAGTAAAAACAAAACTATTCAGCTATACCAGAACACAGCTATTCTTCACCAAGCTCGTCAATTGTGAAATTGTATTTTAGACTGTATTGGACTACATATGAGCCTTGCTCTTAGAAAACGGGTCTTAATGCATGTGCCTAAAGTGTTGTCCCAGATTAACCCGTGCAGTCCTCAAAGGCTAATCAGGTAAGACACTTAACACTTTTATGGTACTTTTTGTTAAAAGGAAGTGTCTTATTTGCGAAAATACAGTTTAAGCATAAAATGTTTTCTATGATTAGCCTGGTGCATACTGCACGGGCTTATCTTGGATGACACTTTACGCACAATTATTAAACACTGTTTAC
Organism: Dreissena rostriformis; assembly: GCA_007657795.1. Classification (NCBI taxonomy): domain Eukaryota; kingdom Metazoa; phylum Mollusca; class Bivalvia; order Myida; family Dreissenidae; genus Dreissena; species Dreissena rostriformis. Next base: position 7,775 of record VMBQ01012516.1, on the reverse strand, counting down.
CCAAAGCGAGGCTCATACTTTGTTTGTTCCAGGAGAAAGGCAAGCTGACCATGCAAGTGTGTCGCCTGTACGGGTCTAACAGACGGGCAGATAACCCTNTTGCATATCTTAAAGGGACTTATTCTTACTTAGTTTCGGAAAATAAAAATTACAAAAAATCATAGTCTTTTAAAAAAGATAGTTTTTTGTGTTTCTGCACACAATTCAAGATGAACGTTTTCTTGTTGACAGCAATTTTTCGTCGACACCGTCACTGCCGTTGGTAAAGGAAGGTAAAGAATTGGTAGATTCAATATGATCCTCGCTCTGGGAAAACGGGGCTTAATGCATGTGCTTACAGTGTCATCCCAGATTAGCATTTGCTGTCCGTACAGGTTAATCAGGGACGACACTTTCTGCATAAACTTGATTTTCGTTTAGAAGAGACTTCCTTTAAACAAAATATTCCATAAAAGCGAAACGACGGCATTTATGCGCATGCATTCAGCCAGGTTATCACAGAGCGCATTCCAGAGTTAATGTTTTTTTTGTTGTTTCTAAAACCAGTGTCGATTTTTACTACACAGATATAACTCGTGCATACATATTTTTCAAATATGTTAGTGATGTTCAAATGTTTTGTCAAGTACTGCACACAGACAGGCTTAATGCATGAGCTGTAAGTGTCTTCCCAGACTGGCCTGTGCAGTTCACATAGGCAAATCAGGGACGACACTTTTCGCTTTCATGGATCTTTTCGTTTGGAGAATGTCTATCCTAAACGAAAATCCATTTTTAGCGGAAAGTCTCGTCCGTGATTAGTCTGTGCGGACTGGGACGACACTTTACAAACGTGCATTAAGTCCAGTTTTCCCAGAAATCATAGATTTCTGTATAAACATCCGGGAAAGAGCGTATGGCCTTTCATGTTTTTTTCCAGTTTCCCCACATACGCGCCATTCTGATCGTTTAATTGTTACATTTCTTGAACTTTTAATAACCTTTTGAGAAAGAAAAACAGCATTAACCCGCATGTTGACATTTCCGATTACTGCGATACCAACCAGACATTTCTGTAAAACATTGAAAGGACGTGTTCACAGATTTTAGCATGTTGTGAAATTTGTCATTTAATGCTTTAAAGTAAAAACAGAAAAAAGTTAACCACACCAGGGCTCGAACCACTGACCCATGGAGTAAAAGGCAACCGCCGAAACCACTCAGACATTCGTCTTCACGTGTGTGTGTGTGTGTGTAATTCAGAGTTTATTTTCGGGTCGTCGTTGAGGCTTTACGACTACATTATGTGCGGATCCGACCATCCGTCTTCTTATGGGTTGCCATTTATTTTATACTTTGTATAACCATCCACGTAATGTTACAAAACACAAAAAAATAACATTCTTTTTCTCAATCGTTTCGCGTCTGAGACGCTTTATAATTTTATCAATTTCTAACAATGATTTTTCGTAAACGAACGTGTATTTTAAGTGTTAGTCTGCGGCATTAGTGTTTTTTCGCACACTGATGTACAGTGTTCANAGACCAACCTGCTTGGACTGTAACATGAAACAAGCAAATTCGTTGAATTGATATCCCCTGCTGTTTGGTTTATGGATGGCTGCAAATCAAACGGACAGACTGAGTGACTGATGGACAAATAAAAAGGATTACATATGCTAAACAGTTACCCTTAGACCATTTTATATAAAAGAGCATGAGTATTGTTTGTGATTTGAAGACAAGTATGGGGTGAAATTAAATGATTTTGGATGAATGGAAATACATAACCTCCTTTAACAACAAGAGCTGTCCCAAAAGAGCTCGCTGGAATATTCTTCCGCTTTGATAGTAATATGTATATTTTCTGTCTTATGATTTAAAGACCAGTTAATTGTGGAAGATTCCTTTAAATGTTAACCGTCACATAGTTTCTATACACTTTTGTGTGATGACTTTCATGTATACCAGCAATTATAAGCATGGTGGACACAAAGCAATCAGGGTTTGGATTCTAAAATTTCAATAATATCTACTTCAACAGCAAGCCTGTCCACAACTTGCAAGTGTTTGACTGAAGTACTCACTGGTTCATTTGCCGCCATTGCAAGAGCCAAGTTAACTGTAATATAAAGCTATTTAGATCAGAGAATGCACGATCTGACAATAGAATATTTTAAGGAAATAAAAATAAAAATGAACCAGTAAAATAATGTTCAGAAGAACAGACAATAATTCTGCCAAAATTAAGTATTACGCTGTTATTTAAAAAAATGAGGTTTTTCAAATTGCTATTAAGAACAATGACCAAGGGATGGTCTAGTTTACAATTTTTTCAAATGGCATATTATTATTTGAAAAATGGAAAATGCACTCGCTCTGTGGCACTAGCATAAGATGAATCAAGCTTGCCCTATGGAATTGCTCACTACCTATGCCATACCAAGCGGGCAAGTCGAATTTAAGACAACTATTTAAGTAAAAAAAATCCACAGCAACTGCAGGTCTTTCTAACAGTTATGTTTAAGCCAACAGTAAGGCTGATAGAAAAGTCTTATAGGCCAGTCACTACCGTAAATCATAACACATACCAGCAGTGGTTGACTTCCCGACTCCTCCCTTTCCCGATGCCACAACTATCACAGTTTTTACTCCATCTACGGGCAGCTTGCGAGGCAGGCCCCTGGCCATCACCTTCCTCTGGTGTTCTGTCAGGTCTCCACCTTTTATACCCTGTATCATGGGAGTATAATGACTCATTACACAATAATAACTGATCAATTCAAATATCATAAAAGCAGTACTGACCAAACGTCTGGTGATGTCTTAAATATTAATGCCATGACCTTGTAGATACTATGTATATATGAGTAAAGTCAAACACTAAAACCTAAGGTCTCAAAGTCATGACGATGTTTACTTATTATTCTTAGATTTTCCTCATTCAGATTTGTCAAGGTATAACAGTATAAACTACGGTATGGTAAAAATAACTCTGTAAAACTATAAAGGCCTGGCACCGCATGGTCTTGTTAGGTTGGAACATACATGTATTGTCTGACATTTTGTAATAATGTTTGACACATGTCTGTTACATATTAATTGTTCAATTTCCTGTCAGACATTGCGTATGACAGCGCCAAACGTTTTTCAGAAATTTTACATTTTGTTTGATTTGTTTGAAATGTTAACGGAGTGTGGAAGTCCAATACACCGACATAAACAAACCTGTATCCGAAATGAATAAATATCCGAAATACAAACAAGTGAAGTAAACAATACAGTTTAGCCTACCAACGGATTGTCATGACTAGACATCCGATGTGTTTGAAAGAACAGCCGTTGTTGACATAATATCTGCTTTGTTGCATTCATTATTTACGTTAAAAAATATAATATGTCGGACCGTGTATGTTCAATGTTATTGAGATTTACTTCTCGAGTATGTTCCTGTGTAATCACCGGCTACAGGTTACCTCTAATTCTCAGAAGAGTTCATATTTTCAAGCAAATCTATAAATTAAAGGTAATTTTCAAGTAAATTGAACGTTTTGTCAGTATTTTAACACGCGTCTACTATTGTTTGTTATTGTATTACCATACAGCATGACCTTCACTTAATATGTGATCAAAAACATTAAACGAAATATCAATGTGTTCTCAAAAACGGTTACACACTACTATTGTCAACATTTAAAAGGTTGCTATATATATCTTTTTACAGACTGGATTAAATTGTGTTAATCTCGGATTATTTTAATAGCAGAGCAAACAGCAATCTCTGAGTAAAGCTCTCAATCTAACCCGGGGTGTTTGGTCATTTTAAATAATGTTCAAGCGATTTTACTCGTGAGTCGTGTGCATCCACTCAACTCTAGTTCTACTTGAATGCTTTGAGCTTTCATGAGTACATATGTACAGCGACACAGAGTGTCAATAGCTGGGAGTTGGATTAAAGCAACTACACCCAACCCAAATTTTAACCTTCCTACCCTTAATGTTAGTGGCTCAGAAGCAAATATGTCTGTTTATAACAGGACACATTGGGTTTAATCACTTGATTAAATTTACTGCCATTTTTTATCCCCACACTTTTTGAAAAAAAAAGTGGGGATATTGTGGTGATCTCCGCCGTCCGTCTGTCCGTCCGTCCGTCCGTCCGTCCTGGCCACTATCTCCTCCTACACTATTAGCACTAGAACCTTGAAACTTACACACATGGTAGCTATGAGCATATGTGCGACCCTGCACTATTTGGAATTTTGATCTGACCCCTGGGTCAAAAGTTATGGGGGTTGGGGTGGGGCCGNGACGTTATTTATATGCAGTTGCCAAGTGAGATGTTTGTCAACAGTTACTCAGAGTAAATAATAATGTTCAACTTGTTCAATAACAATGTTGTTGATTTTAAGTAATAAGGTGTCTGTAGATTTATTAGCACTGGATTATACCATGCATTTAGTTTTGTTTGGGTGTATTAACATATTGTTAAAAGAGCACCAATTTGATATTATATTTAAGTCATGTTGCAAAGTACTTTGAATGTTTTTAATGCCAACGTCAGTAACACAATATATCATGTAATGAGCGTTTATTATGTAGCGATGATACTATTAGTTTCGCATCCACGAAATAAACACTTCATACAAGATAATACAATTTTCATAATGTAATACCGTATTACCCGTCGATAAGCCCCTTTATGGCTAACTGCATTTTTTTTAAAGAGAATATATTATACGTATAGGCATGATTAATGTGAAATGTAAGTATTTGTTTTTAATTTCTACATTAATATTCTTTTGAAATATTCTAACATATCATTTCTAGAACAGCTGTTCGGGAGCATTCGTTGTTCCACCTCTAACATTATCTCTTTCATGCGTTCAAATATCGCTTTCGAGATGATATACTGGTCATCCAGCTCACCGTTTCCATTGATACGTTGCGTATCTCTGTTCAACTTCTCCAGCGTCAGCATCTCCAGCTCCATCCTTGTTTTGCTGTACCACAGCATCGGCTGTGGGTGTGCGACAATGGCCTTTCGTATCTTCTCTAATCTCAATATTACCCTGGGACCCATCTCGATCATTTCCGTGATATCTGCTATCCATTTACGCTGCAGCGCATCCTCCAAACCACAGGCTTCCATTAAATTCCTCTCTGGAATCATGAAATAGCGAAGTTGTTTTTTCTCGATAGCAGTCCTAAGCTCTCTCAGTCCGTCATGTAACCAGTGTAGTAAGCTGCGTGGATGAAACTCTGTCTGTGGGGTGTTTTCAGCTTGCCATAATATGATGTTTTTCAGCACGTACGATGTTATTTCTTTATTAATTGGTTTAATTATTTCATTTAGGATCATTTTAAGCATAACATATACTTTCGCTTGTGTGTCATTAAGGTTGTTCATAAGTTCTGTCTCACCGGTATTAAAGCAAATCCTCCATTCCATGTGCTTGTATTCACTTCCCTTAAATCCTACCGGGGTTACGTTGGCTCCCAATGATACGACTTTCTGAACTATGACTGGTGGTGGCCAATTACGGGATCTGGCAGCCCATCTTTGAAGGATGCTGGGGCTTTGACAGCGTATTGTCAATACTCTGTCCGTATTAACTACCCCTTCAAAGGATTCCGGCATTGACGGTCCCGCGCGTTCATGCTCCACCGTTCCGGGTTAATTTAAGTTTAAAGATTTAAATTCATCTAGGAATAAAGCACTACTTAAAAGCACATCTCCATATCCATTTTCACACAGAGCATTTTGGATTGCATTCGAAGTTGTATGCGTTTGTCTCTTTAGTAACAGTATGCAGTGTCCTGGATATACACGTGTATCCATCATCAACACATTTATGTCCTCTGGTATGGTGAGAAGATTTATACCAGCTTCCACACAAAGGTAACCGCTCAGCACGTATAAATAGTCCCGGTCACTTTCGAAAAGGCAGGTCAGGCCCTCAGCCTTGCTGCCAGCTGTCTTTAGAGTTAAAGGACATCCCAGTGCTCGTAGTCGTGCATTTCCCAGTCTATCATGCTCGCAGTACTTCTCAACCCGCCACCGTAGTATCTCCTCGCCGTATCCGAGCCGAGTCATTATAGTACAGATCTCCACGGACACACTCTCGACATAATTCTGAAAACAAAATAAACTGCTCTTGAAGTCAATTTAAGGTGCGCAATTTTTAATTTAATTCATACTATAAGCACATGAAAAACTACAAATTTCTGAATTTTATTGGCACATAGTTTCAGATAAATAATAAATAAGTTTGATTTATTTATAAATGGAGTCGTATGCCTTTTGATATACGATTCAACTGTTTGTTGAATTATTAAATAATATCATTAAAACCAGTCCTAAGAATAAATGAATTATTTCGTATTATTTGTATTATTTGAATATACATTTTAAAACGTTATGTTTCGTAAGCAGTGTTGATACAGACCGACCGCCCACTGTATTAGGATACTTAAGATATATATAGTCATGTTTTTTTTTCAATCTTAGAGATCGGCCCTTTTTCACATTTTTGAGGACTTCGCGCGAAAAAAAAAAAACATTCGCGACTTTGTTTTAGTAAACAAGGGGCCAAAGGCCGCTTCACAAACACGGGAAAAAAGCCCTGATATTAACATTCTATATGAAGTTATTCTCTATTTATTACGAAGAAAAATGATAAACTTGTTGCTTTCATTTACGCCCGCTTATATATGCTGAAAGGGAAGGGGGTGTAGACAAAAATTAAGTTCTTTATTTTCAGCTTTAAAAAACAGACTAATATCAAAGTATAAGTAGTATTTTGTTTAATGAAATATGACAAATGTTATCAAATGAGTTGGTTTTGACTTTTGCGATTAAATCAAAAAGTCGCAAAATCATAAGGCGCTCCCCCCGCCCAGCTGATGATATTGCATTGTAAATAAATAAAATAAAAACATATTAATTGGTTGATGTACTGCGTATTTCGAAGTAACGACGTTATTCGCATAAACGACGTTAAATGTAATTAACAACAAAGTAATTGACAATTTAAGTCCAATTTAATTTGCTTTTTTATTTCTTTATGATAGATAGATATGATTTATTCGGGGAAATAAGGCAATATGCCTATCATTCCATACATAACACATGACACAGAAATATATAACCGTTTAATGATGAGGCATGTTACGTCATGTTAGATGTCTGCACATAAATATGTAAAATTATAGATAAAACAACATGTTAATTTGTTATTGAAAAAAAAACGTTTGGAAGTAATGGAAGGAGAAAAAAAAACTAGCGTTTATTTGTCTTAGACCAGAGTGATTGGGTTATTTCGGAGAAAAAAATGTAAATTCTAGTTGAATAAAATGTAATTATATTTAAAAAGGTGTAAATTTAAATATGAACAGTATATTTCGAATATATTTTAAGTATATATGGTATATGCTCCAAATAGGAAGATCGGGATAAACACAAAACATGAGTTAACACAAAAATGTGAAATGCTAGTTTTCAAATGTATAGCACATTAAATAATAGAGTCCAGCCGTAAGCCTTATTGTACCAATACAATATTCAGAATGAATCTGGGTTGAACTGACTTACAAAAATGATGTTTTCATTTATATTGTAATGTAGCCGATGAACATCTGCAGATACATTAATCGAGCTGCATGTGTTATTCAAGACTGGTTAAGCAATTATATTCGCTGGTCACAGACCTACTTAAAGTTTGAAATATAAGTCCAAGTGTGTTCAACCAAATAAAGGAAGTTAAAGATGGTATATACAGTATATTCTCTAATAA
>VMBQ01012515.1:0-18359 GCA_007657795.1 Dreissena rostriformis | reverse complement strand
TTGGGGGCATCCGTGTCCTGTGGACACATTTCTTGTTTCTGTCACAATTTTGTTACAGTTTCTCATAGCGTTTTCAATATTTTGGTGGTTATTAACAAAAAAAATGACAATGCACATCATCGGGGAGCATCCATCAGTTTCACTGATATTCTTGTTTCACAAATTTATTAATTATATATGAGTTTGGGCATTCATTCTGTAGTCTAGATACCATAGAAATTGTATGCTAATTAACCTGGAAAATGTGACCTCCAAATGTTGGATTTAATATACAAGCTGCATGGTCTTGCACAATGCCAGTGATTGATAATAAGATAATACAATACTGGTATTTCTTGTTTTCAGGAGATCTTCAACCCAACGGAGCACCTGCCGATGGAAGAGGAAAGAACATCGTTCCACGAGTCAGGCATGGTATGTTTTTTATGTATCTCAGTTTAAGCTTTGCTAAGTCCAGCAGATGTTATTGTGTCACCTGATATCTGTGTCAAAGTCATCCTTCAAGGTCTAAGGTCAAATGAACAAATTCTATCATTTAAGTTACTTAATACTATATATGCATGTGTATCTCAGTCAGCTAATTTTTTTCAGGGTGACTTGTAAAAATAATAGGTTTGAGCAGTGAGGTGAATTTACAGTTGTTTCTTTGATAACGGAAGATAGTTAGTTTTTCTGTGAATGATCTTTTTTTTTAATATTTATAGCTGCAACGTGTTCCATGATATTATTTACGTTTTCAGATACATTGCACCTACAGCTCAGGTAACAAATATTGCCAGCAATGTCTTAATGTCAACATATGTATTCTTTACCAAAGGTGTCTTCCGTCGAACAATAGACACGACCATTATCCGCCTGCAGGCTTTGAGGAACAATGCTGTTACCCAGAATCAAAAACAAGAGCTACTGCATGCCCTGCCTACCCTCCTGGCCAGAACAGCTGCTGCGTTGGATGCTAGACAGCCTGATCCTGCTCCTGCTGGTGAAAGGCGCGGTCCAATCCGTCGGACCGCACGTGATAGACGCAGAACAGATGACGTGAGTGCGCTGATCACAGCTTTAGATAAGCCGACCTACTCTTCAACGAATCGGGTCGTGTTACGTGAACTGACTGCCAAAGGTCTAGGTATGATAATTGTTTAATCGCGTCACAGATAAATCTTACGGGCATAATTGTTTTCTGAATAGGTTTTGTCCTCCGAAAGCAAAAATTACAGCCCACAGAAAGAAAACTGCAGACTCGCTTTGAGTCTGTTCATGAGTAGTAGTGGAAATTGCAATACTACTCACGCCCCCTAGCAGCGGCATAAGCAGTATTCAGTTTTCAACAAATACAGGTGCTGAAACGCATGAAGAACCTGAAGATAAATAATAACACATAAGTTAGAAATTGTTTGTTTTCTTAGAGGTTACAGGCCCATGAAAAAGGCACCTGTGCAAAGATTGAGCTTTTGACTTTGGTTGAAATGTATGAGGAAGTCTTGGTTGTAAGATAAATTGGTTCCCCAATTCCAAAAAAATCTCTGATCTGTAGATAGAGGTGAAACAAAGATTTTTGTATAGGGATGGGTTATAGATACAAGTAGCTACTGACTACTAGTTGAATTAGGGTGTTTTGGTTGATATACGATCTCATATATATTGCTTGCTGCTTGTTATTTGCTTTGCTTGGAGCCATAAATGTTTATTAATGATTTTTCTTTGGTTTTGTGTAGGTCGACCTGATAACCGACCAGTGTCCCTCCGCATCGAATGGGAAGAGGAGGAGCTCGTCAACCTCATCAAGGAGAGGTATCCGGTGCTTGCAGGCAAGCAGTTTATGGTGATGATTGGTGCTGCGCGGAATCGCCTCCTCCCCCTCGCCCAACTTACTTCCCGTCACATAAAAGACGAAAGAGCGAGTACACTGGCACGCCTCTGGGTCCTCCCAGTAGAGATCACTGTGAGTTGTCTTGTTTCAAGATATATTGTATAAAACCCTGACACACAAAATAAAAAGGGATCTATTGTCTGTCTGTCTGTCTGTCTGTCTGTCTGTCTGTCTGTCTGTCTGTCTGTCTGTATGTATGTCTGTCTGTCTGTCTGTCTGTCTGTCTGTCATGCCTTTATAATTTCTTACAAAGTCACACATCTTTATTTTCTATCAGCACTCAGTTATCAATTTATGTATGTTTTAGGCTTGTTTCAGTGTCAGGTATTGTTATATTTGACTGTATTGTTATACATTTAAGGTAGCAGCTGAGACTGTGACAGACCCACCAACTGATGTTGTGGAAACTGAGGCTGACGAGGAAGAGGAGACTATCATACAGGTGAATAAGTGGGCCAAGAACGATTTTTTGTAATAAAGCTCAGTATAAATGTACTGGTAGCTCTTCACCATCACAAGTGGATGTCATATTGACAAGCCTTGCAATGCTGTGACTGATACTTTTATTATACAAAATATACAGGTTGCCAAAGAGAAGAGACATGAAATGACACATCAAGCATAATATGTACGGCACAGCAGATTCATTTTTACTTTGAAAATTGACTACACAAGTTTAAAAATTAAAAATCACTCCCATTTATACAATCATTACACAGAGTACTTTGGTGTATTTTGATCAATGTATAAGGTCACCCAAACAAGTGAAGAAAATGAAAAAAATCAAAGCTGGCTGAAGAAATAAAGTTGCGGCTGTAAAATTGAACAGCTTTATTACTCAAATTTAAGTGATTTTTACAAGAGATTACAAAGGGGTGGATAATAGCCAGTTTATTACAAAACTTACAAAAATTGAGAACAGTGCTTGCTCTTGCCTACAAAACATTGGCGTCTGGTTTGAAAATTCTTAGTTGATGCTTTGTGACTTCTGACTTGTATTTTAAAGAATCATATCTTTGTCAGATTAGCTATCTTCTACCTTAAACTCGTTCATTTTATATAAAAGTTTATCATAACAAAGAAAACATATTTGTTAATAATTGTTTAAAATTTCAAGAAGATCCAATCAACATAATTTGAGATATCATCAAATTATGTACTGTTGCCTTGAAAGTGTGATTCAGTGTACATAGTATGTGTGCATTTGAATAATTACCCTGTGCATCAGTTTGTCAGTTGGTCACAATTCAATTTGTTGGCTTAGTTTTCACTAGATCTTAACAAAATATTGAATGTACAAACTAGAGCATTAAGTAACATAAATTGGTACATGTCTTCTCACAAATATTTTCCTCTGACAATTCAGTTGGGTTATTGTTGATTCAGTCGGTGTTCTTGAAGGAAGTATCAATTAAAATATTTTTCAAAGGACCTTTTGTGATAATCATTGACTCGATACTTTTGACAATTTAAAATACATGTCATGCTGGAATACATAATTTACTGACAGCTCTACTTAACATGTTGAATAGTAAATCCTAATGATTTAGTTTCTACAACTTATTAACTTTGAAACTGCACTTAAAGAGGCATTTTCAGAGATTTTGGCATGTATTGAAGTATGTTATTAAATGCTTATTATTGATAAATTTAAATATTGGATTTAAAAATCTCCAGTAAAAAAATCAAGATTAAAATTTTATTAAAGAAAAAAAAAGTAAACTTGACAGGGCTCGAACCACTGACCCCTGGAGTCCTTGAGTAAAAAGACTCCCATTTAGTTATTGCCCTTTTTACCCAAATTTGTATGATATTTTGTGTCAGAGTTGATAACGCCTTAATAACATATGGTATTGCTATGAAACTTCATAGGCTGAACAACCATCATGCAAGAAAGTGACTTGCATAAGAACCATAAATAGCATCAAAACATTTAGAGTTTTTTTCCCTTTTTAACCATGTTTTGGCATGTTTTTTGTGTGTCTGAGCTAATAACTCCTAACCGACTTCTGGTATTGAAATAAAATAATTTTAAAATGTTAGGAATGGTTAAAAGGGTGAAGGGCCTAATTTCCTTATTTGTTTATATAGAAAATCATTAATATATCTCTGAAACTAATTGGGAAATTTAAGTAATATTTTGCTGCAACTGTTATCTGAAACTTCATCTAATCTATATAAACTGTTAACAAGTCTACCTTGTTGTTATGGCCATCAGGTACCAAATCTTAAAAAAATATATATCAAAATCAAATAAATTCATTTGAAAACCTTTCAAAGAAAAGTCCCCTATCACCTTTCTATCAAATAAAAAATAACTTCAAATGTCAATTTAGAGCCTTTATCCAATTAATGACTTGTTTTGGATGCTTTTTAGACTAGTGAATATTAAATACGTCATACTAGAATTTTGTTTGGTTTTGTTTCAGTGTCAGGTATTGTTATATTTGAGTGTATTGTCATACATTTCAGGCAGCAGCTGATGTCGTGGCAACTGAGGCTGACGAGGAAGAAGAGCCCGCCATACAGGTGAATAAGAATAAAAATTCAGGGTCATATATAGAGAATGTTTTTTTTAACGTCCCGAATATGGCAAGCGAAATGCACATTTATGTCGTAACCACTGTATAACTGATAACGATATAGTTAAGAGACTTTGAACCTGGGTTCAAAGTGCCTTTCAAAGTGCACATAAATATCTTAACCTGGGTTCAAGACTTTGAACCATATTTCAAAGTCTCTAAACTCTTTAATTAAGAAACGACCAATGAAATCGTGACATTTGCCTTCTAATTGTGGTTTATGCTCCACTGATTAGTTGTCTCTGAATTATGTAGATAAGAGATTTGTATCTATTTAGACACACTTTGAACCACGGTTCAAACTCTTTAACTCAAGTTTAAGGAGAACTCGGGTTCAAAGTCTCATAACCCTATAGTTAAGTGTTATTAATGTGCATTGCACGCGTCTTTACCCCAGTTTAAGACTTTGAACCACAGTGTAAGACTTTGAACTGCAGTTCAAAGTCTCTTAACCCTATAGTTAAGAGATGCTTAATGAAGTCGCGGCATTTACCTTCTTATTGTGGTTTAATCTCCGCTGATAACAAATTTTTTATCTATTTTTAGACACACGTTGAACCGCGGTTCAAAGTTTTGAACCTGGGTTTAAGGAATTAATGTGCAAAAGGCACTTTGAACCCGGGTTCAACGTCTCTTAACTATGTAGTTAACTGTTAAACTGTGGTTTAAGACAATAATGTGCACTTCGCTTTCCATACCCAAAGCCTTTCATACACTATACATGATGGCTCAGTGGTTGACAAAAATAAAATAAGCCATTGTAGAATGATTTTTTTTTTAATAACTGCTTTGTTATCAAAGAGATAAAAAAATAAATAACATTTCATGGTCTCAATTTATTGAATTATGGAGAGAAATNTCTTTACTTTAAAAAGAGATATGAACTTTTTAAAATCACAAGGGGCTATCGTCCTAGCGTGCAATTTTTTCAAGAGGCTAACGTCCTAGGGGCAAAAGTCCTAGTGGCTTACGTCTTAGGGGCTTACGTCCTAGAGGGCTAATGTCTGTTATCCGATTTATCAGCCTATTTCAGCATATGATTAAAAAATTTGATTTGTCAAAACATAGATCCACAGGGGCAATATTTATGTTGTTAGTGCTTTCAAGTGTGTTAAAGTTCATGTAGACAAAATTTGAGAGTTCTCAGTAAATAAGCAAAGGAAGATATTTCATTAAGTAACAAGAACTAGTATTTTTAGTTATGTTATTAAAATGTATATACTACAAACCCTGATCACTTTTCAAAACCCTTATTCTCAAAAGCTGAAAATTGTTTTCATTTTATAAAAAATATACTTGAATTAGAACTCCACCTTATATATGAATTTTTACATTATATAAAAAAACATTATTTTGTGGTGTTTTATTTTCTTACAAAATGTGTCTTTAATAAATTTGATAAAATATACTTAACACAGTTAAGCTTGATAAATGTTGGCCACAAAAAGCTCATACAATTTTCAAAAAGCCTAGCTATTACTTTCATTCATTTTTCTGAAGAAAAGCTCATTAATTATGAAGTTTAGGTAAAAAAAAGCCCATTTGTTCAAAGTTAGAAAATAATCACTGATATGAGTATTTTAAAATTATCTCAAAACAGGTTATTTGTAATACAATTTTTCTAGGGAGGGTGGGGATTTTTAAACCCTTTGACCATTTTTAGAGGTAGGTGGAAGGGGGTGGGGCGTTGCTGGCTGGTTGAGTATACCTTCTGAAAGTGCCATGGCAACATTCCAATCAATTGTAATTTGAGTATCCTGTCCCAGTGAATTGCTAGATCCCACCTTCTTTCACACCTGTGTCTAATAGTGTCTGGTAGGTACTATGAGCACACGGGATGTATGCATATCACTCTGGAAGTGTCATAAAGCACCCCTCTCCCCGAGACCTGTATATTGGACAATTGACAATACCTGACATTCATTTCTCACCTTCCCCTGGGGGTCAGGCCGGAAAACTCCTTGGCATCTAGCTACGTTCTTATTGGATAATGGTGATGCGACCCAGTGCTATATAGAACACGAATTGTTATTATTGACCACAACCACCCAATTGTTACCACCGAAATAGTGAGCAGCTGCATAAAGCCAAAGTTATTATTATTATACTTATAATTTAGTGAATTATTCCTTAATTCTGACGGGACTTTTTCATTGTGATCCCTGGTGCATNTTCCATTAACTGTACATATAGTGCAATTCTTGTCCGGGCTATTTCTCAGCAACTAATGACCGGAATTCAATGAAACTTTATGGGAAGCTTCACTACCAAGAGGAGATGTGCATATATATAATATATAGAGAAAAATAATATATAATTTGACGACATGAATGTGTGTTTTATGAATTTAATGTATTTTGTGTGATATTATTTATAAATTTAGACTTATATATATATTGCCATAGTTTTTTTTGCCAGCTTTTCAAGTGTCAATGAATATCATAGTGTAATTTCTATATCCTCAGAAGTAATACTTGTTTGTATTCTTCTTTCTATTTTAACCTTATCCGTTACATTTCTTTGAAATTTCATTTTGAAAAGAAATTTTATTAAAATTATTTATTACTCCTTAATCATTACTTTCCATTTTTCTATTTTTTTTTAACTTCTATTTAATAAATTCAATTTCATTTCTTATCTTTTTTTTCAATAAAGATTTGTCAGGTTATTATTGCCCATTCAACAACAACATCATTTATTTCAGCAATAAAGCTTATACAAGCTCTTATGAACATGATATATTTATTTCCATTTGATGTAGATCAAATGTATAATTGAACACATGGAGTTAGAGCAAAAAAAATATAAAAATATGCTTGAATGGTAAACAATAACTATATATTCGTAGGAAAAAAATATATTCAACATTTTTTAAATTTTTTTTTGTTCAGAGTTTATTTACAGGTCCATGCGCGCCCCTTCACGGAGTCATTGTAGCTGGACCAGCCCCTGTGACCTTTCAGGAGAAAAGAATTAATTTTGAGCCAAAGTAGGTCAAATTTACCCTGGCTGCGCGGGTATTCGCCAAAGATATAATTAAGATCCAAATATACCAGTGCACGGTGGCCAATGAGACCCTAATGTGCACTGGTAAAAAAAATTCAACATTCACATAATATGATGTTAAGAAGAACAGTATTCAAATTATTTCAATATGAGAAGGATGGTTATAGTTATTTATAAACATTTAATATTTCTGGAAGTTGAACATGTATAACTACATGTATAATAAATAATTAATAGCTTTGCCTTAATGGTAAACCTTCACGGTTTACATTTAATAATTGGTGAAAATGTGTTATTAAAAGAAAGAAAAAATGAAACAACAAGTGGAGTACATGTAGAAACAAACTAGCATTTCTTACAATGCTATTCAAATGTATATGGGGGAGAAATTGAATTTGAGTAGTCTTAGATATGTTGTGAGTGATATAAAGGATTAAATAATGTTAAATGGTTGTTACTTTCTAAAAAACTAATTAGTTTTACGTATCTTGTAGGCGTCGTAAATTTGCAGCTTCGTATATCAATGTTGATAGGCTAATAAGTATAGTTTTATTTTCACTGGACATTAGTCTTTGAAACTTTGAAATTGTTGGCCATCTGCATTACTGGGATTTTAAACAAGAAATATCTTTAAAAAAGATATACGGCGTTGATTGTGATCGGTGTGTATGAACGATCAAAAGTTTTATATATGAGGTCAAACATAACGAATGCCTTTTTTTCTGCGCAGTTCTTATCTGCATCACACGCAAATAAATTGTGGGGTGTTGCGCCAGATTTTGTGGCTTATTTTGCTTTATTAGATCTTATTACTAAGATATCTATATTTACAGAATAAAAAAACACAAGAAGCATGAAAATAAATGAAATGCCGTCAGCCAGCAACACTTGAATCTTATTTGATTCTATTATTAATAACATCGTTAATCATCGTGCTCATGCTTAATAAATTTGTCTTAATGGATAAATATATCTAATTCAATTATTCAAAATTGGTCCTCATCATGCAATTGATAAAAACTCATTAAAAATCTATGATTAACATACCATAATAATATCGCTGAATATCTTTATTTAGTATCTGTCTGATCAAAGATGCACATAGTTTACGCGATAGCGTTTATAGAACGATTTCTGTAACTGACCGCAAACTGACCTTGATACCTTGCGGGTTGGAATGCAATGCGTTCAAGTGAGGTAACAATTCCACTGCTAGACGACGGCTTGTTTAAAGTTTTAAACATTTATGTGTTTAACGGTCAATTTCGAAAACAATTTTAAATATTTTCGTCAAAGCGTACATTAGGTTACTGAACAACAATACTTATATGATCTAAAATTTATGAATGCACAGAATGCAATATCGTAGTAATTACCAAATATGAGAACACAGCCTTTAAGTTCCAACGCTCTTGCGCTGAATTTTCTTCTAAATATAAAGGGGCACACATTCTGTATTGATGTCGAGTATTGAGTGTGAAACTGCTCTATCTCTCAAACCTTATCATTAGAGATACAATTGTTTCATGCTTAATACGCAGTAAACATCAGTGCTAAACAAACTGTAGTAATTCCCTTTTCATACCTTATACTTCCCAAAAATAGAAAGTAGACGGAATAACATATTAATGTTAATGAGAAATCTGTTTGTAGATTGCACATTTTGTACGACTGTGAAAAGTTTCAGGCCACCGGCCGGATTTTTTTTATATTCAAATTGATTGGTCGCTTACAAAGGTGTGGCTATGGTGAAAAGCTGGCGTATACAGCTACGCCGAAAATTTTTCTTCTTATGTGTAAGGGCAAAGTAGTAAGAAATGATGCTCAGTTTCTAGGGTATTCATATAACATAATTTGCACTTACGTTTTTCTTTTTCAATTTTATTGTATGCACGTGCAATCTTGGGCTTTATCACGCAGTGCCCCAGATAAGCTGTGTATCTGCATTTTTCATCCTATTAAAATGTTAAAAAACGCAAAGAAATACAATATCATGCATATTGAAAACAAAACTAATTTGACTTTTACGAAATTTGATGCGTACGGTACAATAGCTTCAATCAAATGCTTTGCTAATTTTCGGTATTTTTTCTTAGGAATTATAATCGAAACCTGGTGATGCTTTCATTCAGGAAGCACCTGGATGACAAAGCAGGATAAGAGTCGAAGTTATTCAAATGCTCTGCGTACCTTATTTCATAGTTAAATAAAGCGTATGACCAAATTATTTACGACGACATACATCAATTTCAATCTGACTTAATCTGTCGTTCATTGTGCATGTATTTGTAAATCGTCTGTACTTTTAGTTTTTATTTTATGCTATCCGGTGGTTTATAGAGAAATATCAGTGAAAAAAAAGTGATATTTCACTGTTTTACTGTGAAATGAAGTCATTTTTTCGATGAAATGACGTCATAAATCCAGCAAAATTATCCAGTAAAACTCTTTCACGATGTAAAGCAACGGTGAAAAAAGCATAAAATTAAAAGATAATTTGTTGGATTCGATGGAATATCGATTTTATTTTACTTGTGAAAATATTATTTTATATGATCACTCGTGAAATAAAATGGATATTACATCGAATCCAACAAATATCCTCTATCTACTACAATGCATAATAAAAATGTCCAAGAGTGGTCGAAAGATGACGCGATTGTTGCGCCAAAATATCAGTAGATTGCAAACTTTTTCGAAACCAAGAAAGCAAGAGCCAATAAGTGCCGAATCGTGTTTTCGTTTTTTTTAGTTTAAAGTTAAAATTATGGACAGTTTCAAGGGTTAAATATATTATGAAACATCAGTTTATTAAAATAAATTATGATAGTTCACAATTTTACTGAATCGATACAAATGTGCAGCTTCAACAGAAGTAAAGCAGCAATTATTTTATGGTACTATGCATTTTTGAATCTCATTTCACCTTATTTCAAGAATGAAATCATCCTATTTTTTCAAAATCAATGGGTGAAAACCCTATTTTCAAAATAATTACCTGGGGCACTGATCACATGTTGGTGATTCTGCATACTGTGTAATTTCATCAGAATCCGTTTAGGCCAACAAAAGTTATTAAAGGATAAATTTGGTTCAGTATCATATATTGGCCTTTTAGCGAGTCGAAAATGCAAGATTGCAGCGGCCAATGAAATCAATGTTTGCAATAAAAAAACTAAATAACTCTTAATATATAAGTTTCTCTTAAACTTGATCCTGAAATCGGACATCTTGCAGATAACAGTGCTGCCAGAATATACACAAGGACAAAATAAAATCACATTATTTTTTCACGGAAATGTTCAAAGTTAGAGATGTTTGTGCTTGGAAGGTCCGTCATCTTCACACGGCGAACAAAGCACGAATGTGTATAAAATGACCTATAAATTGACATGAAAAATCTAACAAATGCAGAGTTTAAGAGAATGTAATCTGTGATAAGTCATCACTTAAGAATTTCATTTCAAAACTGCACATCAACAACTAATAGTTGCTTTGTACAGATCAAGTCTGGCCGCAGCTCCCAGAAAATAAAAAGCGCTGGAAAATTTAAACATATTTGGATAATTCTTAAGATTCAGTTGCTTAGTTTTTAATACCAAATGAAAGAAACTTTCAAAAGAATGTTTTACAAGAATCAAATGGAAGCTAGAGTGTAGCAGAAAGATAATAATCCTTGATCTGCGTTTGTAATACGAGGAAAGTGCTGATTCATTACATTGCAGCTAAACACACATGATCATGGAACTGGATCTCCAGGAAAAGGAAAATCAAATTTGACCTCAAAATACACTGTTTATAATATCAAAGTTCCTCTGACTTTTTTTATTAAAAAACTAATGACATGAAATTGTCTTATAAAGTATGTATGCTTATGGCAAGTCTCAAGATAGTGTCATTTTCCAGTGAATTTTAGGTGTATTACCCTTTTAAAGGTACCTTCAACAACAAATGACAAAAAAAGAAAAGTTCTAAAATACCCTCTTTATGACCCCACCACTATAGTGTGGCACATATTGTTTGTGCCCTGTTTGTTGGTCTGTCTGTTGGTTCGCGCCAACTTTAACATTTTGCAATAACTTTTGCTATATTGAAGATATTTGGCATGCATGTGTATCTCATGGAGCTGCACATTTTGAGTGGTGANGGGGGGGGGGGGGGGGGGGGGGGACACAGGGGTGTTTTGTGAGCCTCTATAATGCTCAAAATCAACGAAAATTTAGTAAAGTATTTCATTAAATAAAGTTAACACCTAATCAATTAGTGTTCCTTATAACAATAGCCACAATTTCAACGCTAGATGTGGTATAATTACATAGATTTTTGTAGATACGAAATGCTCGTTTTTATTTGTTTGTGACACAATTAATTCCTATTTAAATTTCCCGCAAATATTATCTATTCATACAACACACAAACACTAAAATGGTACCATGTTAGTGTTCATGTAAAACAATAATTACAACGAGCATTTTTTATCTACAAACATCAATTTTACCAGACCAAATCTGGCGTTGAAATTTCAGCAATCGCCCTAAGGAACACTGATGTTTAATTGTTTAACTTTATTTTACGAAATATTGTACGAAATTTTTGTTGGTTTTGAGTAGTAATGGGGCTTTAAATAGCCCTAAAAAAACTTTTTGCTAAAAATACATAATAAATAATACTATAGAGAAGAGGCACAACTAAAATTTCTTCATGCCTTTTTTCGTTTATTGACCAAATCCCCTAAACCCAGCTGTTTCAAGTACCTAAATATCTACACAATTAGTAAACTTTCACCCTTATGCGGTAGATTTTCTCAGAATCTGAAACATCCTTTACAATTCTGAGCAATTTCTCTGAGGCAAATTTTGTCGTCAAGAGCGTGCAATCTACTGCGTCAAAAATACGCAATGGAACTATTTTGCACATTTTGGAAAGGAATGTGGATGCAATGGAACTAAATTAATAATTACTTGATGTTTACTAGTCATTTTCGTGACTTTTCACTTTAAAATTGCCAGTATATGAACAGTACTCCTATTTAAAACTAAATATTATTCACGTTCCACTAATTGTAAATGCTGCATATTTATGCCCCCAGATTGTATGACCTGTCTATTTGTCTGTCCTAAAACTTCAACCTTCGTTAAAGTTTGGTCATAACTTTTTGAATATTGAAGATATTTGACATGCATGTGTATCTCATGAAGCTGCACATTTTGAGTGGTGAAAGGTTAGGGTCATCATTCAAGGTCAAAAGTAAAATAATACAATTCAAGGGAAGTAATTAGCTTTAAAAGAAAGCTAATTTCTAAACCTGCCAAATGATTAATTGAAATTTTAATTCAATGCGGCACAATAGGGCGCATTGTTTCTGACAAACACATCATGTTTAGTCATGTCCCTAGCATCATTTGTTAGAAGGTCACATCACTGTGTTCTTTAAAACATCAAACTTCTTCTAATCAGTCAACTTTTTTCAAAGTTATGACAGGAACAATAAGAAAATCTAATGTGTACGTATTTGATGTTTTGTAATAGGTATACTTAGCGAAGTAAAAGTACATTTATCTCTTATTTTCGCATTTTTTACCTTTTATTTCTGTTACAATTTAACATTATACAATGTTAGTCAATGTTAGTCAAAATTATGAATGTACTTTGTATGCTCCCCACAAATTTTCGGGGGGCATATTATTAAGTTACCAGTTTGAAGTTCCTTCCTTCCGTCACATTTTTGTTACAGTTTCTCATAGTGCAGCGCCTTTAATATTTTACCAATATCTTACATATTTGGCATGTAGATCCCTTGCATGGACTCTCTACCTTTTGATGAGGTTTGAGGTCACTGGGGTTAAGGTCACCTAAGCTAATAATAGATTCTGTCACAATTTTGTTAGTTTCTCATAGCACCTTCAATATTTTTCTGATTGCTTACATATTTGGCATGTAGGTACCTTTCATGGACCTCAACCTTTTTCATGAGGTTTGAGGTCATTGGGGTCAAGGTCGAGGTCACCAAGGCTAATAATAGATTTTTCATTCACAATTTTGTTACAGTTTCTTATCGCGCCTTCAATATTTTACCATTCTCTTACATATTTGGCATGTAGGTACCTTGCATGGACCTCTAATGTTAAATGAGGTTGGAAGTCACTGGGGTCAAGGTCACAGAGGCTAAACATAGATTTTTATGCCCCCTTTCGAAGAAAAGGGGGTATATAGTTTTCGCACTGTCCGTCAGGCGGTCAGGCCGTCAGGCTGTCGGTCTGTCACACTTTTCGTGTCCGCTCTCTAATTCAAATAGTTTTCATTCGATCTTTACCAAACTTGGTCAGAAGTTGTATCCGGACAATATCTAGGTCAAGTTCGAATATGGGTCATGCCGGGTAAAAAACTAGGTCATGGGGTCACTTAGTGCATTTTAAGGATTTAGCATGGTGTCCACTCTCTAATTGAAGTAGTTTTCATCCGGTCTCCACCAAATTTGGTCAGAAGTTGTGTCTAGGTCAAGTTCGAATATGGGTCATGTCAGGTCAAAAACTATGTCACGGGTTCACTTAGTGCATTTTAAGGATTTAGCATGGTGTGTCCGTCACACTCTTCGTGTCCGCTCTCTAATTCATATAGTTTTCATTCGATCTTCAACAAACTTACTCAGAAGTTGTATCTAGACAAAATCTAGGCCAAGTTCGAATATGGGTCATGCCAGATCAAAAACAAAGTCAGGGGGTCACTTAGTGCATTTTAAGGATTTAGCATGGTTTCCGCTCTCTAATTGAAGTAGTTTTCATCCGATCTTCACCAAATTTGGTCGGAAGTTTTGTCTAAATGCTATCTAATTTTAAATGTGGGTCATGCCCNAGCTGCACATTTTGAGTGCTGAAAGGTCAAGGTCATCCTTCAAGGTCAAAGGTTTTTTTTTTTTTTTTTTTTTTTAAAGCGGCGCAGTAGGGGGCATTGTGTTTCTGACAAACACATCTCTTGTTTTCATGTAATTTTGTATCGGAGCTGATAGCCCCTAAACTACTTGTGGTATTACCATGAAACTTCATTGGTTGAACAACCATCATGCAAGGAAGTGACCTGCACAGGGACCATTACTCTAGCATCAATACTTTTAGGGTCATTGTCCTTTTACCCATTTTGTATATGCCCAAAAGGACGTATATGTTATGGCGCCTGTTGTCTCTCTGTCTGTCTGACCGTCTATCCTTGCACGCATTCCCTTCTGCTCTGTAACTTTTTCAGGGTAGAATGAGTTAAGTTAAGCTGCTTGAGCACAAGGGAGCCTTAAACTCTTTTTTGATGTAACCTCTTTTACATAATACAATTGAGTTAATGAAAAAGTTTAGTTCAGGGGGTTAAAATAATGTTGATTTTCGTACTTGTAGGCCGTATGCCAATATCAAAACACAATATTACCTATGTAAATACTAATAGAACAAGCTCTTAATTTCCAGAATGGTTTCTACGAGGCTTGTACGCCAACAATTCTTTTCCGTACTTTGCCAATGAGCATGCTGGATGCTACACGGTGAGTAATTCATTTTTGGAGCGCCTTAATAGGTAACCAACATCCACAATTAGACCCTGTCATCAAAATTATATTTTATGTCAGATTGTGTATTTTACTAGTGTGGGCTTTCATCAGGTCAAGTTTTGGTCCTTAAAGTTAATTTGTATATAATGAATACCAAGGACATGCAAATATATTTTTTGGTAATTGGCAAAACTTTATGTATTTATGGTTATTTGAAAAATGGCAAACAGGCTATTACTAATTACATGTATCTGTTTACTATTAATATACTATTTATATTTCAAACCAAGTTCTGATATTGAAAGGGTTAAACTCTTTGAGGTAAGGGTAAATTTTTCATGTTTGAAGATTTATATAACAAGCTGATTTTTTTTCTAGGAGCCTACCACTTGTTGCCCATGAGGAGACATATGTTGAAGTACCAGAGGAAATCCCTGAAGTGAACCTCAGCAACAACATGGAGTAAGATAAATGTGTTGTTAATAAATATTTCAGTGTTCTGATAAATAATTCATATGGTTGCAAATGTATACCAAATGGAAACCAAATGAACATATATAAGCAATATCTTTACAAAATACATCCTGAAAAGTCGAAAACCCTTAAAGAAAGCTATAAAGAACTATAAAGATAAACTGTCTAATTTGTATGTCCCCCAGTTTATACTGGGAGACATATTGTTTTTGCTCTGTCTGTTGGTTTGTTGGTTTGCTTAACATTGACCATAACTATAGTACTATTGCAGATATGAACTTGATATTTGGCATCCATGGAGATGCATATTCTAAGTGAGACAGGTCAAGGTCACCTTTCAAGGTCAAAGGTCAAATATATGGGTCAAAATCGCTCAAAAGGGGACATAGTGTTTCACAAACACATTTCTTGTTTATTAATACATGTGTTGTTAGTTTGAAATGTTTGAATGTTTCAGCCCAACAGCAGGCGTACCATCTCTAGATGAGATCATTAGGGAGCACGCCAGCCTGTTTATCAGACAGAATAGGGAGGATCCCCTCCACATAGAGGTGCAAAGAGGGCATGTTTTAGGGACGCCCTTCAGGCTATTCGGTTTGCACAAGAGGACCTCCACAGCCCTCTACAGCTGACCTTGACTGGAGAGGAGGGTGTTGACCTTGGGGGTCTACGGCGTGAATTTTGGTCACTTTTCCTTAACCAGGCCACAATGTCCTCTCTATTCACAGGTATGTCATATATTTTTAATGCTTAGATATTCAATGGTAATTATTCTAGAGTGGTTTGGAAAGGACACTACAAATACAGGCCAAGTCATGAAAAGAGTCACATTAGAACAAAACTTTCACCTTTGTACCACACATATAAATTAATTAAAATAAAGTAGGTTAGATAGGTTTCCATTATCAATATTTGATAATTGGGCACTTTAAGTCAATTGTGTGATTTAAGCCATACTATGGCAGTACACTAATACGGGAAAACATTCATCAGCATCAAATAAAAAGAGGTGTGCCTCTTTCTGTATTTGTTTTTTAAATTTCAGCTCATCTGGCTCAAAGAGCCAGGGTTAGCTATTGGGATTGGTCAGGGCGAGCTATAGGGATTGTCCTGTGTCCAAGTAGGTCACTAGGTCAAATCTTAGAAAAAACTTGTAAACACTCTAGATTCCACAATGTTGGTCGAATCTTTCTGGAATATGGCCGGAATGTTTGTCTAGATTAAATCAATCTTCCTCAAACTTGCTCAGAATATTATTCTTGATAAAATCTCGGACAAGTTCGATATATGGTATGTTAGGGTCAAAAAGTAGGTCACTAGGTGAAATCATAGAAAAAGCTTGTTAACACCCTAGGAGCTACATTTTTCATCCAATTCTTATGGAATTTGGTCAGAATGTTTGTCTTGATAACAGATAAAATCTCGGGCGGGTTTGAAATTGGGTCAGTTGGGGTCAAAAAGTATGTCACTAGGTCAAATCTTAGAAAAACTTTTGATGCAGGGACTCAGGTGAACAATATAGGGCCATCTTGGCCCTCTTGTTTGCATTGCACCTGCCAGGTGAACGAGCCAGGGCCCTCTTGTTTTTAATTGCAAAAGCTTAATAAAAACATGGTAGCCTCAAGATTTTAAATTTGGTATTAATTTCAGGCAAGGCTGGCCGCTTGACCTTAGCCAAAAACTACATCGAACTGAAGCAGTTCACCTTTCGCCAACTTGGGCAGCTTGTGGCCCTCTCTATCCTCCAAGACGAGCCTGGGCTGCCCATCTTCGCTGATGTTGTGGTCAACCACCAGGCAGTCTTGTGAATTCCCTGAAGGAGGTAATTGAGTTGTAATGGTTTGATTTATTGCATAGTTATGCTAACGGTACAATTTTGCTCTACTACCTGGACAGAATTCTTAGAAAATTTCGCTGTTGTTTGGTTGAGCAAGTCAGATAGATTCATGAAATTCCAAGAATTTGTGTCGATCTGCAATGCCAGAAATACGGCCTTTGGGATATATGCATAATATTTTACAAATTCATCATAATTTAATTAAAAACTCATTCTGATCCAAAAAAACGTTATTTTTTATATTAATTAACAATTACAAAAAAAACACAAATGGTACAATTTTGCTTATGTAAAGTATAATACCTGTGCAGGGTTATATTAATGGATTATCCTTACCAATCCAGCAACACTGAGTTACACTGTTTCCAGCATAGAATAGAAGTATATCTGGAGTAGATTAACTCCGCAATGCCATAGTACTATATAGTAACCTTCCACGGCTTTAAAACGTAATATATGTCCGTCTGGAAAATATAATCAGTTTCAAAACCATAGAAGTTCCTTGAGAGACTATCTTTATTTTTAATACTTTCCATGAAAGATCACTGTTGTTGTACCTTCAATATTAAGGAAAAAAACAAAAACAAAAGAGCACAACTTCACTGCACATAACATTCAGCTTTCAATTAAATAGATGTTTTTTACAACCTAACCTGTGCTTAATTTTATTACCGCCTCTCAGTTTCAATTGTCATGTATCTAACAGTCCTTCCAAATTTGACTCACCTTCAGCAGAAGCAAGAACGTTGCTGAAGGTGGGTGAAGCTTACATGTTGGTAAAAAGATTAATGTGAGGTAGATCAGAAATATATAAAAAATAAGTATATATATAGATAAATTCATGAAATTCTAAGCAATCTATAGATAGATATAGATAGGCATAGATAGAAAGATTGATAATATTTTTTTTACAATCAACTAAAAACAGAGTATATGCTGGTTGCAAATTATCTTTTACATATTTTGCTTGCTAAATGCAGAGGTTAATGAATTGAAGTTAGAAGCTATCACATTTAAATGCCAACCTTCTTCATGGTATGTGATTAATACAGAATGATA
>VMBQ01012512.1:0-18746 GCA_007657795.1 Dreissena rostriformis | reverse complement strand
CTGCCCTCTCGGAAGTTGGTTTTCCCGATCAAGGCGTTCACGAGGACGCTGTGACCACTCCTGCTCAGCCGAATCGCCTCCTTCAGAACTTCTTCTATCTTGTCCTCATTCCTCCTGTCCAGACAATAACCTTTGCCCCCGTAACCAATGGCGACTGTCTCGTACTCTGAGAACTACGATAACAAAGCGAGAAAGTTAATGGCGCTATGTTTGTGGCTCAAGACACGAAATGATTAAAATGATTTTTGACATCAAAAGTACAATTAATAAATTGAGCAATCAAAACAATGATTGCTATGATGCACATTCAGCATACTGTGAAACCAAATATTTCAATTGGATTATGATGGATTTCTGAAGGTCTGCTCAACCGCAAATTCAAATTTTCAATGAATGTTTATGTCCTTAGTCTTACATCAGAAATTAAATAACCTAAAATGTGTTGCATGTGCAAGATATGATATGGTAAAGGGATTGGTATTAAGGATAATACAACAAAAACATGGAGTGAAATACAAAAAAACGGTAGTCAGCTAACTCTGGCCTTAAATTATCCTATTAACTGTGAGAAAAAGTATGTTTCCATGTTGAATGAACAATGAAAGAAAGGTACAGTTTTCTCATTTGTCAGACATGCTTGTCACTTGTTAATTGTCATTATCTTAACTGGTCATGCGTCAACCACAATAAAGAGTACTATTACTTAATAGTATACCTCACAAAAGTATGTTTCTGCTTTGCGTATATAAACTACACAGGTCTGTTGATTTGAAAAGTGCCCGGTAAAGATGCGCGAGCATCTAGTCAGCGGGCGCTATTCAGTAAAGCGCCCACTGACTAGATGCGCGCGCGTCTAATAGTGCCCAAGTTTCACAACGCAAATAAATTTCGGTTACAGTTTCGTTGTATCAAAACTTAATAATTATCAGTCTAACATCTATATTTAATGTTATTAAATGGTTACACATTGGTGGAATTTGTTTATTGGAATAGACATATATTTGCTACATAATGTTCGGTATACTATAAGAAATAGAAAACCTCACTTCGGGCCCAATGGCAGAACAGTGACCAGCCAGGCAGCCCCGAAAAGTATATTTACCTCAGCCTTCGTCTTCGGTCCATATACTATTCGAGGCTGCCTGGCTGGTCACTATTCTATCATAGGGCCCTCAGTGAGGTTTTCTATTTCTTATTTGGACTGTTTATTACCATACTGGAATACTGAGGTATATTTGTATCACATTCTTTACTTTTAATACATTCTTTTTGTGTGCCTAACAAACTCAGAAACTGTTACTTCAATATGGTGGCTGATGATAGGTTTGCAGATATGATGCTTACCGCTAGCTGGCAGGCCACATTGCTGCCAAACATCGGCACCTGCTCCCTGGATATCTGGGTCCACCCTGCATCGTTACCCACCAGGGCTATCACAGGGGTCTGAAATTAAGGATACCAAGGTCAAGAATGATGCAAGATCTACAGCATTTAATCACAGGTGGTTAATCAAATTATAACGTAAAATCGACTTCTCTGAAAAACATATTTTCAATATCAACAAGGGCTGTTTGTAAAACATGCATGCCCCCATATGGGCTGTCAGTTGTAGTGGCAGCCATTGTGTGAATATGTTTTTTGTCACTGTGAACTTGACCTTTGACCTAGTGACTTGAAAATCAATAGGGGTCATCTGCCAGTCATGATCAATGTACCTATGACGTTTCATGATCCTAGGCCTAAGCGTTCTTGAGTTGTCATCCGGAAACCATCTGGTGGACGGACGGACGGACGGACCGACATGTGCAAAACAATATACCTCCTCTTCTTGGAAGGGGGGCATAAATATATATATGAATTTGATAGTGAAACATATTTTTCAGAGAAGTCCATTTTGCGTTATAATTTGATTATTTTTCATTCAATGTTTTTACTAATGAATATCATAGCCACACGCTTACCACCTATGCATTCAATATAAATAATAAGCTTAATTTCAACCAGCCCCATAACAAGTCAATTTCATTATTAAACGAGCTTGTCACTGGGAATACAGCGCTTAATGCAAGTGGGTAAAGTATCATCCGAGATTAGCTTGTGCATGACGACACTCTTAGCCGAGACTGGATTTTTGTTTATATAAGAAACTTCCTTTAAACGATAAAAAATCAATCCAAAAACGGAAACAGTCGTCCCTGATAAGCCTGTGAAGACTGTACAGGCTAATCAGTGACAATACCTAACGCACATGTATTTATCCTGTTGGCCCTGAGAGAGGCTCAAATGTTTTTCAATCCATGTTACAATTTGAAGTCTGTTGTCATTTATGCCTTGGTCAGAGTTGGCATCAAGCATGTAACTCGTATGCTTTTGCAGCACTTCATATGCAAAACTTTGAAGTGTCCTGTTGTTTTACATAAGTTGCTGATACTGCTTGAATCACTTAAATGAAGTACTCACAATAACTGCCATTGCGTTTTTACATTTAGGAATGAACGAGGGATTAAGGTGTTTAGATTCCAGATCAAGCCCTGAAGGGAGCACTTTTTCTTCCCTATTTTTTTAACACATGATTTCTTTAGTTATTGCAAAAAAAAAATGATTTTTTTTTTAAAGTTAAATATTTAATGACATACAACAAAATATACCAAAATATGTGAACAAGTTTCTTTAAAAAAATCTATATAAATATTCAAATTATCCAATTCATGAACTTCAATACCGTAAATTCGCGAATATAATACGCCCTCGTGTTTAATACGCACCCCCGACTTTGGTCCAAATTTTTTGGTAAAAATTCAAAATCCGAGTAAAATACGCACTAAAAAAATCAGTGTCCGAAATCGGCCATGACGCTGTCATTTCCGAAAAAATGTGTTCACACTTGTTAATCCATGAAATAAAATTTCAGATTGAAGATTCCTGTTTAAAGTGATCGCTGTCATTTGTTCTCCCACATGTTAAATGTCTTTATATATTTTCTCCATTAAGTTTATTTGAACGTATTATTTTAAACAATAACGACATTTAGAGCAATACCGGTAATTATTGACCATATCGACAAGCTATTGCATTCCCAGATTTTCCGGTAAATCAGTACACAGTACATTCGACAGTGTTTACACCCACGCTAATTTTCGCGCGCTTTTAGACAAAGACTTGACAGGAAAATACATGAGAAATAGATTTGCTAGCGTAAGCGTCGGGTAAGCAACAAAATGGGAAAAATATATTTTTGTGTTGTGAAAATAGCAAACCAATTTGGCCCTTCTCAGCACCTTTACTAATAACACACGGGCCACCTGCTGACACCCGGGTCAAGCAGTCATAATTGCAAAAGAAAGGAACAAAGACGCTGTTTTTTTATAACATTTGATTCCATTTGACAATATTCAGAAAGATAATAATTATAATTATAAAATAATAAGTATTATTATTATATATATAATATCGATGGTTGGTTTATTTAGCATGTACAGTACTATACGGTGTAGCCGTGACAATTACCGTAAGCACAGTTGCCCCCCTTTGATGTAATGGTGTAATTCAAAATGGCTTACGCGCAGCGAATTACAACGATTAAGTTGAAAAAATTTACAGCAAAATTTTTGTTCTGATCTAAATTCGTATATTATACGCACCCCCTACTTGAAGAAAAATTTGGCAGGTAAAAAAGTGCGTATTATATTCGCGAATTTACGGTAAACATTACATGATGTTATCAAAGCTTATCTGTTTTACGCAATAGAAAAGAGATAAATTGCATGATGAGCTGGTAATATTGAACAAATGGTTATTATTCCACCAATAGCTGTGGATGAGTTTCAACTATTTGAGTGGTAAAACCCAGAACGTTCTATCACCTTGTGTCTGGTGAAGGTATCAAACTCAGCCACGCTGTAGCCCAGGGACCCGTCCCCATAGATGATCCACACGTCGCAGTCCGGGCGGACCAGCTTGGCCCCAAGGGCAAATCCTCCCCCCACCCCCAGGGTACCAAATGCCCCTGGGTCCAACCATCTCAGCGGACCACGAG
Organism: Dreissena rostriformis; assembly: GCA_007657795.1. Taxonomy (NCBI): domain Eukaryota; kingdom Metazoa; phylum Mollusca; class Bivalvia; order Myida; family Dreissenidae; genus Dreissena; species Dreissena rostriformis. Next base: position 14,710 of record VMBQ01012512.1, on the reverse strand, counting down.
GTCTGAAAGAACAATATGTACATATTTACTGATTTGAACACTGATAAGTGAACATGTCAAATACATACATGCATGCACGTATGCACGCACACACACAAACACACTCACATAAATTTTAATTAACACAAGGCACCTTCAAAATATTCTATTCAAAAAGAAATACACAGACCCTTTTTATTTTGCAATTAAATACATATAAATGTATATATTTAGAGGAAATACCCGTGATATGCCCCTTAATTATGAAATACTTATTACACAACTCTTTAATCTGCCTATGAACAACTTTTGTTTCTTCTGATGCATAGAATGTAAAGACTATATGACCCATATTCTCAAAATCATTTGGGAAAATGTGATGCTATTCACTATTCTTAAGTCATTGGCCATTTTGTGGTAAAGTATTTCACATACAAATGTTTTAAACAAATACAGGTTTATATTTCTTGTAAGCCGAAAAAAACGGGAAATAATTGCCTTCCAAAAAAATATGAGCTTAAGTCTTATCATATCTACATCATAAGTTAAGATTCTCCTTGGGAGCTCTGTTAACATTGGCCCAACTTTCAATTGAATGATTACTAGAAAGTTATTGATATGATACTTGAGTATGTAAGAAGCGGTTCCCACAAAGTCCCCGCCGTCTGCCACCATGATGGTGTTGTCTGACATCACTTCCTCTGCCATGTGCAGAACTTTCACAGGGTTCAGGTGCACGTCTGTGACCTCACTACACTTCTGCCTGCAACATACGGACATACAAACATGTAAGGTATGCATGAATGTGAATGAAGTTTTCTTTTTTTGTGTGTTGTTTTTTTCCTAATAAAATTAATCTTTTTTAAGCTTCAACAATGAACAAGTCACAAAAATGAAAAGGAAAGGTCAGTATATAGCTAAAATGCCTAACTTATATTATTGACACCACATCAAGACTTTTAACCCTTTGCATGCTGGGAAATTTGTCGTCTGCTAAAATTCGTCTGCTGAATTTCTAAAATTAGTATTTTCTTCCATTTTTTTCAAAGAATACTATCAGAATAGCAAACAGTTTGGATCCAGATGAGACGCCACGTTCTGTGGCGTCTCATCTGGATCCAAACTGTTTGCAAAGGCCTTCAAAATTTGGTTCCAGCGCTCAAAGGGTTAAGCATGAACACAATTTCTACAACAACAATCAAGCATCATATATAACTGATAACAGTTCCACCTGCTTTTATCTGACTTGTATAAACTGTTATACAAGCCTCTTTTGCCACTCTTACAGCTCCCTACACCTCTTACCTGTTAGCATCCTCCTTCTCTTGGTCCCTGCCCCTGAGGGAGCCCAGCCATTCAGGGTCACACTTATAGCCCTTCAGACCAGTGGCCAGCCCCATAATGAACTCTCCAACGTCGCCCTGGATCGCTACCGTCGGCTTCCAAAACATGTCTGAATTCTGCAAGCAGACAACAGGCTGTCTTAGCACTGCCAGTAGCCAAAATATCCATTGACCTAAACATTTCTAATCATGGGCTACACAATTTATGACTATCTTCGAAAATAAAACCCTTTGAAATATTTTTTTTTTTGTAAAAAAAAAAAAACACACATTTTTATAAAAATGTATGGCATCTACTTCAAAATTAATAGTCCAAAACTCGAACAGTGGTAGACAATTTAAAATGCATAAAATAACGCTAAATTTTACAAATGTTATCACATGCTTTACCTTGTTTTCCATGTAATACAGCCATTAGGAATGTTTGTATGTGGAACATATGTAACTTAAGAGGAAATGTTGAGTTAGATACATATATATTGACTGACCAATCAAATGAAGACATGTTACTTTTGTTAGTGCAAGCTTTTTTGGATTATCCACTTGTTTTGGTGAAATCATTTTGTTTTATTTCGTTTAGTATGTGATAAATATATCTGATACTCAAAATAGCATAATTCCTAAACTAGGTCAATAAAATATGGTAAGGAATTATACCTTGTTTTAGAAACCTCTATAGCTATAAAGCATTCGCTTTTCTTAAAAAAAAACACACTAACAGACAACATTAATAAATATTCCAATATAACTAAACTACCAGCACACACCTTTAGAAGTTGCTCCTTGTTTCGATTGACGGCGATGATTTTTGATTTCCTGCTTAGTGTACGACCATAGCCCAAACGGAAGTCACATACTGCCCCTGGTTACAGAAAACACGAAAAAGCTTTGTAATAAATGACGGAATTGCTCAAGTTATCAAAGGCATCGAGTTATGTTATCATATCGAAAAGTTAGATAAAATCACTAAAATCTTTAACTATCAATTTAATTATAAGTTGTCGGCATGAAAACTCACACTATTCATAGTATTCAAGTCTAAGTCTAAAAAGTTTTCAGTACATGTTTAATTCTTTGCTTTATTGTGTTTACCAATGTTTAAGATAATAAAGTTAATACAAGTTAGAGGATACCAATTCTACAAAAGTTCAATTCAGATAATTGACACGCATTTAGAACACTGCCCCTAAATCCATGCGTAGCTATCACAAGGTACAAACCTCTGTCAGACTGTCTTAACACAAAGGTGTGAATAACCTCCTCGAGTTATTGTGGGTAAATTTCCATATAGTATCGGATTTATAAGGATGGACAGGTGCTCGAGTTAAAGCTGATAATTTCTTATTAAAGTATTCAGGATTTTGCTGAGACTATGAGCTTTGTTCCAGCTGTCATAGGTTTTCTAGTCATCCATGCTCGAGTTGAAGAAGTTATACTCTCTTATATATATATATATATATCTGATGCTTTATTTACACACATAACAATGCTCAGTTCACAGAAAGCTGTCCATACCTGCCAGCACAACTACGTCAGCCTCCTTCAATGCATCTCCCCGTCTCTGACGTATCTGTATGTCGCTGTTCTGTCCCAGTAAGCCCCGCGACATACCGCCCAGGAAACATGGGATACCCATGGCCTAAAAAGACAGCAGACATTAATACAGAGTTTGTTAGCATGGTTTGAATGCAAATTGTAGTCGTTTTGAACTTTTGCTTTATGTCTCAGAGGAAGATTTAATATTTTTATAAGAAGAATATGACTATCCATTATTGTACTGTTCATTATAATCTCATTCTGTTTTCATTTGATCTCATTCATACCATGTCTCATATATCTCCATCATTCCGGATGAAAGATAAAGATTCTAGAAACAGTAGTATATACTCATTTATTGATAACCAGAAGTAGAGGGTACATGAAACTGTAAAGAGCATTTACTCAGAGCTAATAAAACTTAATAATTACCCATTCCCGAAGAAAAACACAACTTGATTTTTTTTCACAAACATGACTTAAAATTCGGCTCACTGCTTTGTCATGCCCATGACTAATTTGTGGCGTGTTCTGAGAAAACTGCGCAAAATGCTTGTGCGTGAATTGTCATCCCAGATTGGCCTGTGCAGTCCTCACAGGCTTATCAGGGACGACAATTTCCGCATTTATGGAATTTTTAGTTTAAATGATGTCTCTTCTTCGCGAAAATCCACTTTAGGCGTAAAGTGTTGTCCTGGATTAGCCTGTGAGGACTGCACAGGCTAATCTGGGATGACACTTTACGCACAAGCATTTTGCCCAGTTTTCTCAGAACACGCCACATTTAAAGGGCACATAACTCAGAAATGAAGGTCTCACTATGCATGAAAATTGTGTCTTGCACATCTGCTCTTTGTGGTAATTAAATTGCTTGAAAAATGTGGAATAAAACAAACTTATAAAATTGTTATGCTTTCACCATAATAATGGCTAGGTTCAGGGACATATAACTCAGGGCCATGTGGACTACTGAACATACAAATTAAGTCTTGCACACCAACACTTTATGGTGATATTATTATATTTCAAGTTTAATTGCAATAGCTTTAAAAATATAGAAGTAGTTCGGTCCAGAAACTAAGACAATTTTATACATAACAAGAGATGTGTTTGTTAGAAACTTAATGCCCCCTACTGCGCAGCTTTGATTTTTTATTTTTTTACCTTTGACCTTGAAGGATGACCTTGACCTTTCATCACTCAAAATGTGCAGCTCCATGAGATATACATGCATGCCAAATATGAAGTTGCTATCTTCAATAATGCAAAAGTTATGACCAGAGGTCCAGATAAGATGCGTATTTGCGTAAAATACGCATGAAAAAAAATAACACGCATGACTTAAAATTTTGTTGAGTAAAATAACTCCTGGCTAAATTCGGATTAGGCATCGTGTGCAATTTCAATGCGTATTAGCCGTTTATACATGCATATAAGTTCATGTAAACATGACTGGTTCCCGTCATTGTGTCCACACCGGTTAAAACGTAGTGACATCACCTTCTATGTACAGAATGTGGTACCTGACCTAATTTACTCCTCAGTCAGAACGGTATCATTTCATTTGGGCCAACGATAAAGGCCGATGTTGACACAATGGGCTCTCCGCTGCATTGTTGAGAATTGATATACGCTTATGGTGAAAACGGTTGACATCACATTCGATAAAACCCGCATCGCCCAACTTCAAGCATATAATTTTTGCTATCAGTTCATCTCTTGTGTGGCACTATGGAAAAACCTTTTTCCTTCAAGCAATTTTTAAATGGCAGCCGAAATACACATATATAATAAGCAAGTTTTACGGATACCACCCGCTTACCATTCAGATAACGTGACTAAGCACATGTTTAAACTGTAAGATATATTGAAATCCGGTTTGCAATCAATGAATCCACTTGAATCATAATGTAATGCGAAAACATGCTGCTTGCTTGTTTTTCATATGACCATCACGATCTGTGCCGTCCTGACCGGCAGTCTCTGTCCCAAAAGCGCTTTTTTTGTGACGTGTGCCGCAGCGTCTGCTTGTGTTTGTGTTTTATTGTCATGTTAATAAAACAAAAATAAATGGCTAGCCAGTAATAAATGGTCGATCTCTATTAAGTCGACATTGTCATTAGTAACACCAGAAAAAAATTGTACGCCCTATTATTGACAGTATATTAAAAAAAACAAAAGTTATTGCTTTATTGTGTAATTGACTGCTTGTAACACTACATATACAATTTATTATTAATTCTGATCCTTTGACATAAATACTCCTTAAAATTATCGGATTTTGATTTTTACTCATCAATTAAAAAATTCATGAGTGAAATACCCCTCGGCTGAAAAAAATATCTGGAGCTCTGGTTATGACCAATGTTAAAGTTTTCGGATGGACGGACGGACAGACAGACGCACGGACTGACCGAAAGTTCAATTGCTATATGCCACCCTACCGGAGGCATAAAAATTGCTAAGTTCAAGGGCACACGTGGATCACTGCAAGTGAAAATTGTGTCTTGCACAACTAGTTTTCATGGTGATGACATCTTTTAAGGTTTCTAATCAATCGCTTAAGACATGTGAAAGAAGTCACCTCAACAAACTGTATAACATTTTATGCAGACAGACCAACCAGCCAAGCCACAAAACAACCAACGAACTAAAAGTGTGACTCCAATATATACAACCTGTCAAACTCCCTTAACTGGGGTATACATACAGCAAAATGGTACAGTTGAACAATATGTTTATCCAGAAACTATTACCTACGAAAAAAATTCTCTGAGAACACAATTGTGAAGACAAGCAAAATCATAATGAAATGTCATAACACATGGTCCACATTTAAGTTGTGAAGGCTCACTGAACCAATCCCTTACCTCCAGAGCTTCCCTCAGTTTATCTATGGGTGTGGGAGGCAAGGTGGATTGAGACCCCAGCAATATCACAGGCTTCTTCGCTCGAGACACAAGCTCAATACATTTCTGGACTGGAAACATGAAATTATCATGATTAATAACCACACAATTAGAAAATCACAAAAAATACCAAATTGGCATGAAACAAGGATTTTAACGATTTACTTATAAATGGATTTAGTGCAATCCCAATCAAGGAAGGTTTGCATGTAAGGTACCACAACAAAAATGCAGAACAGACCTCAATCCAAACTCAAGTTAATCAGCAATAACTAATATTACTATTTTAGTAACAGTAACCTTTGACCCCAAATGCAATCCAAAGCAAGATATGCATGAAATGTCTGCAGCTTCCTTAACACAAAATTTCAGCCCAATATCTCAATCAAAATGTTTGTATATTTTTAGCAACAGTGACCTTGACCCAGCTTGCCCCAAATACAATTCTAAGCTAGGTTTTGTTACAAGCTTGCTTTATTCAAAGTTTCTTTAAGATTGTTTAATGCAAACTAAAACTAGTATTCTAACCCTTTTCATGCTGGGATATTTGTCATCTGCTAAATTGGTGTCTGCTGAATTTCTAAAATCATCATTTTCTTTAATTTTTTTCAAAGACCACTATCAGAATAGCAAACAGTTTGGATCCTGATCAGATGCCATGTTTTGTGGCATCTGATCTTGATCCAAACTGTTTGCAAAGGCCTTTAAAATTCGGTTCCAGCGCTAAAAGGGCTAAGTTTAGTTAGAGTGACCTTGACTCAACTAGCCCCAAATGCAAACCCATGTTAGATAGTTTTGTTAGCTACAAACACACACACATTTCAGATCAATAACTCCATTCAAACTGAAGGTACTGAGCAGAAAAGATCAAACAGTGACCTTAACATTCAGCCAACTAGCCCCGATTACAATCATAACCTAGGTATGCATGCAATCTTGCTTTAACCCTTTGCATGCTGGGATATTTGTCGTCTGCTTAAATGTCGTCTGCTGAATTTCTAAAATTAGCATTTTCTTTGATTTTTTTCAAAGAATACTATCAGGATAGCAAACAGTTTGGATCCTGATGAGACGCCACGTTTTGTGGCGTCTCATCTGGATCCAAACTGTTTGCAAAGGCCTTCAAAATCCGGTTCCAGCGCTCAAAGGGTTAACTAAAATTTCATCAAATTGGTCAATACAAACTTTTTAAGTTATTGACTGGAACCCAACTTGTTGATGCCAACCCTCTGACATACCCTTATCTATAAACTAGCCAGATCTATAAACTGGTAATAAACTGGTACATATTTTTTAATTGTGATATACAGTGGAGTCAAAAACTGAATGTTTCCAGCAAACTCCTTTAAAAACAGTTTGAAACTACTTCTGGGCATTCAATAAACTCCACAGAATAATGTCAACCTCTAGCATTTTTCTAAACTACAAAGCCAATTTACCCAGCAACAGAAACCATACTCTGAAAAATTCAACAAATCCAAGGCCTACTCTGTGAGCCCGAGGCATGCGGGACGGACACAGCGAGTGGAGTGGTGTCCCTTGTCTCCCAGGCTCCTGCAAACAGGTCGTCAACGTAGTTCTGTAGATACCTGCAGGTTTCAGTGGCAAGATAAGTGATCAGTAGTTATATAGTATAGACAAAGTATAATATTGGAATAAAGGAACAATTATGTTCCAGAAACATCATCAGGAGAGAAATTATTGTTAACTTCTGCTATTATCAAATGTTATCAAATATGTGATTAGATACATGCCATGTTATTTGTATCAAAAACATTATGAGTTACTTCTTTCTTACTTTCATCATTCACAGTTCAGTTTTCTCTGAAACTAGCCAGAAGGAAGCAAGTAACAGACATAAACAAGTACTCCTAGGCATTATCTATACTTTATTTCTTGATCTTGAACGCAAATGTCAGATACATTATATCAAAGTATCCCAACATAAAGACATGTTAAAGCATCCTTCAGGAAATCTCTATATTTGTATTTCAAAGCTCTTCTCACAGAACTTCTAAAATGTACTATTACATTTTCAAAAGATGGTATTTTGCTTGTTATTATGTACAGTACAATTCATACCAAGGCATACATGAAAACAGAACAAGATTACATGAGAAGGACTGATTAAAGATGGCGAGTTGCACTTAAAGCTGCTGATGGCAATTGGCAACATAACCTAAATTGAACAAAGAGGTAACCTTAAGAGGAAAGCTAATGGGGCAAGTTATATTTCAGTTAAGTGTGAAACTGATGTATCTGCTTATCTTTTTAAGATACAATAGTTTCACGCTAAGGCTAGTATTCCATCTGTCCGTATCAGCATCCACATATCCCCCAAAAAATAGTACAAGTTGAAATGCACTGCGCTTATTCCATTCATTCGCATCCGCATATCCGCACTCACAATAGGCGTCCGCAAAAGAATGCTCAAATGAGCGTTCTTATATGCGGATGCAGACAAAATATGGACGGCATTTAGCACAATGAGGTAAAGCTGTCATCTCAACAATTGACTGAAAAACTAATTTTATTCGTGAAAAATTATTCTGAATTATACAACCAATGCAGTACTGCATATCTGGACTCTTATGTTCACTTCAAATAATTTAAATAATCTGTTTGTGAAACGAATAATGTGCTTTCGATTTTTTGTTTACGTTTACACTTCCTCGCATGAACAAGGGCAGCACAAATTAACAAAAAATGATTAAACTCTTCTTCTGCAGATATGTTTTCAGTTCAGAAGTTTTCCCAAAAAAGAAAGATACGTTCGACGTATGCGGATAAATGGAATATAGCGTGCGTATTATGATTTTATGGATCCGGATGCTGATATGGATGCGGATACGGATGCAGATAGATGGAATACAAGCCGAAAACTCCTGACATGAGCAGCAAAACAAGACCAGTGAGATTCTATTACAATACTAAGACAGCCCAAGGGGCGTGTGTCTCACCAGTTGACAATCAAGGGCATGATCCCCTTGGCCTTGCTCTTGGCCCCCACCTCCTTTGCAACCAGCTCATAGGGGTACAGGGTGTCAATAGGGAACTCAACAAACACCGGACCTGCAGAGGAATTTTAATGGGATCAGTGATTGATCCTACTCTGCGTTTGTGGCTCATGCAAGTGCATTCCCATTTTCAAAGTAATTTGATTGATACTAATTGGAAAAAAAAACAAAACATTTTTGTACTGAAGAAATAAACACGTGTATGAACTGAAATGAGCATATTTATTATTGTAAGTAGTTCTAACCTCTGCATTCTTCTTTGTATGTTTACAATCATCAATATTTAACATCAATACTTCCAACTGTATTGGAATAACATAATTTTTCACAATCCTGTGCACAAATGCTGCATTTGTAACGTAATGACATTCCATATAAAATCAACCTTCTGATGCCTAAACAGTTTGAACATTTTTTAAAATGTTAGTTTGTCTTATCGTTATCTTTCATATTTTTAGCAAAATCTGTAAATTGGTTGTGCAAGATTACCTTTATAAAAAATAAATTATATTTTTACTTATAGGCTGATGTATTTACTCTGAACTACCTTTGTATTGTGCAATATTCCGTGTTATATATATTTGCCGTCAATTGGCGTTACGTTACTAAAAGCCGTTAAAGTCACTTCCTTTTTTATGTATATATATATGCTACGGATAAAGGCTATTGTCCAAAACATGTTTAGTACATAAGAAGTTTAAATAGACAAAAGTAATGTGTTTGTACAGATTTTTTTATTTTATTTATGCAAGATTACCTTTCACTAAAAGCAAAATCTGTTAATGACTTCTTTTGTCAATGATCACCACTGGGCTTTAAACAATAAACCAAAACTTCTTTTTTTATATCCATATTTTTTGTGTTAAACAAATTGTTGCTTAATTTTATTTAAACATTTCAGTCTACGAAATACTTTCTTTAAAGCATAAACCATTTGTCCCTCAAACCATAGCAATGCCACGGGACAAAAAGAATTTCTTACGCCAAAAATGTACTGGGAAAAGGAAAAAGTTGTCTTTTCAGTTTTTGTTCAATTCCAGTTGTTCATACTTAAAAACCAGACCGTATTGATAAAGGACATACATATACACAACTTTTCACAATCCTATTCATTTACCTGATTATCATGTATAATCACGACTTTTTATTGTAAAAACAATTCGTGTAAAAAGTATTTTCTGAAAATTGGGCAAAAATTAAAGTAAATTTCAATGAATTATTATCTTGACAATTTGTCTGTTTAAAATAGTAAGAATAACATGTTTGGCTTGGTTGTTTATTTTATAGATTTTTTTTTAATAACATGACCAAAAGATTTGTACAAAAAGATTTTGTTTAACTCCGTCGGGTCTACAATCCTGCAATTTTCATCTGCATGAAACGTCGGCCGTGTGCTTCTTTAATGAGATTCTAGTTTGTTTGAAACCCTCTTACGATAAATCAAATTTGAGCTGAGTCAGTAAACATTAACATTAATTGTTTAAATACGTTCTTTAGTTTTCATATGTCAAAAGATTAAAGAATTTTACTCAAGTCAGTTAACCAAATAACCTTTTTCCTGGGCTTATGCTGAGCCAATCTAATCAGTAAACAGAATGGAGTGCACATAGCATGCCAGAAACTGACGACTGTCCAAATTGAACAAGAAAGTGAACCACCTCAAGTGTTCCAGTCCCGCACTCCACTAACTAGGTTAGCCTGCCTTGTAATGCAGGTGTCATACCTGGCGTGCCAGACTGCGCAACCTGCATGGCAGTGCGGAGGGTGGGGGCGATGTCTCGTACTTTGGTCACAGTGGCACAGTACTTGCACAGGGGCTTGAACAGAGACATCTGGTCGATATCTTGAAGGGCTCCTCTACCCTGCAAAACCAACAAGCCTTACTTTATTTTATCTACATATTTGAAATATGTACTTTTATTAGTTTTATTTATCTTTAAACTGTTAATTTTATACTCTCTTTGTAAGAAAAGTCTGGTAGCTTACAACTTTAAAATAAATTTCAACATTGCCAATACAATGCATATTTGAAAAGAACAGTTAAACAATGGTTAAAAGAAATAAAAATTTGACAACAAAAACAAACTAACGATATTATATTTTCAGCTGGCTATGAATGCCATTATGATAATAATTATTTAAAGACCACTTTTACATCTGAATTAAAAACTCATTATACACTTGTGTAATAACTGTTCATTGCATTATTATGATAATTGTCCCCCTTGAATAAGTCACATCATGAATTAAATTAGTCGCTTTCTGAGAAAACTGGGAATAATGCATTTGCGTAAAGTGTTGTCCCAGATTAGCATGTGCAGTCCGCACAGGCTACTCAGGGATGACACATTCCCCCTATACTGGATTTTTGCTTAGAAAAGACTTCTTTTTTAAACGAAAAATGTCATCAAAGCAGAAAGTGTCGTTCCTGATTAGCCTGTGTGGACTGCACAGGCTGATCTGGGACCACACTTTACGCACAAGCATTATGCCAATTTTTTTCTCAGAACCCGACTCAAATTATGGCATTGCGTGATTCCCGACCTTGAGTATAGACGCTGCTGCTCCTCCAATCAGAAGCACCGGAGACTCGGCCATCTGCGCGTTCTTCACTGCAGTTACCGTGTTGGTCAGTCCCGGACCGGCTGTCACAGCGGCTACCCCCACCGTACCGGACATTCGGGCAACAGCATCTGCGGCAAACACTGCAGTAACCTTGCAAATGAGAAATAGAAGATATTTGTACGTTTCTGTAGATAAGTTATATAAATTTGCAAGTATTCATAGAAATTGCATATTTTTACTATCACATGTGAATCAAACTATAAATTTGCATTATGTTTTTTTTATTTGAAACATTTGAATGCTTTTTGTATTTGAAACATTTTTAATGGGTTTAACAAGAAAAATTAGCATGACTCATAATGCCATAACGTCAAAGTAATGATTTTTGTGTCTTGTACTGATGGTTTGTTTTAGTACAAAGTAAGTCAAAGAAATGATTTTTGTGCATGTACTGATGGTTTGTTTCAGTACAAAGTTAAACTAAGTCTTTTAAATACACACCAAATATTATAACCCTTACTCTTGTGGTTTCAGAGAAGATTTTTAAGTTTTTCACTATAAAGGTCGATATGAATCATTTACCCCTGATAAAGTAATCAGTAATGGTTTTGAAATTCTTACTTAAAAAAATGTTTTTTTTTCCATACATAAGACACATTGGAATATAAAATGCAGGCAACTTTTGTCTTGAAAAAAATCTAATATTCAAGAAAATACTGTAAGTCTATATAAATCTGAGAAAACTTTTCAATACATACATAATTAAAAGGAATACAAGCAAACCCCAGTCAGAGCTTGTTTTGACTCCAGAGGCATTACTCGGAATTTTTTTGTAAAGGACCACCATATGATGTAACTTACCAAATATTAAAAACCTGACTTGTACAGTTTCACAGAAGAAGTAGTTTCATAGAAGAAGTTATTCATGATATAATTCAAAATAAATCTTTTGACCCCTGAGACGTGAGCAGTTTCAGGGACATGATTTGAACAAACTTAGTTAATGACCATTAACTGAATTCAAACACCAAATATTAAACCCCTGACCCTTGCAGATACAGACCTAAACACAAAGATAACATAAGATACAAGTTTTTTTTTGTGTAAGCTCCCATTTAGTTCCCTCCAACTCCAAATACTTGTTTAGGTTACCTCATGCCTGGTGTCAATGACCTTGATTCCCAGTTTCTCACAGCCGACCAATATCGGGGAGATGTGACCGCCGACCAGTGTGAAAATATGCTTCACACCATGGTCCTGTCAAAAAAAACACTTTTGAGCCTCGCTCTGTGTAACGGGGGTTTAATGCATGTACGAAAAGTGTCGTCCCAGATCAGCCTGTGCAGTCTGCACAGGCTTATCATGGACAACACCTTCCGCCTAAACTGGTTTTTTATCAAGAACACTCTTCTTTAGAATAAACAAGAGATGTGTTTGTCAGAAACACAATGCCCCCTACTGGGCCACTTTGATTTTTTTTTGACCTTTTACCTTGAAGGATGACCTTGACCTTTCACCACTCAAAATGTGCAGCTCCATGAGATACACATGCATACCAAATATGAAGGTTACATCTGATGCGACATAGAAGTTATGAAAAAAAATTGAAACCTAAACACAAAGTGTGACCGAATTTCAGAAGGACAGACTGACAGTGCGATCACTATATGCCCATCTTTGGGGGCATTAAATTTATTAAAAGCGTTAAGTGTTGTCCCTGATTAGTCTGTGCGGACTGCACAGGCTAATCTGGGACGAAACTTTACGCACATGCATTAAACCCCCTTTTCACAGAGCGCGGCTCATTTGTAATTGACCAAAAGATTGCAACTTAAACACATATTATCACACCTTTATGGATTAAGATTTGAGAAAAAGAAATATATTATAAGGATCCTTTGAATTGTTCATTCACAACACTAAAAGGAAAAGATTACCAGTACTCCAATTCATGCATATTTGACAATACAGTTTTAAAAGAAATACTTCAACAGTTTCGCAATAATAAAAAAGCTTATGAATACTGCAGACTGAACTGATGCTGAAATGGCTCCTTAGTCAACAGGAGACATATAGATTTTGCATTACCCTGGGTAAGTGTTCAATAGACAAATATTTATGTAAAGAAGCTTCGAAAACCTCAACCTCAAACCTGTGTGTGTGATTCAGTAATTTGTGCAGAGCAAATAAATTCACATTAATTCAACAATGGTATTCTATTTATCTGATATGTTCTGTCATGTTTTGTCATTATTTTAAAACTAAAGGAGAGTTAAACGCTAAATAACATGGAAAAATATGTGTCCCAATTTTAAAACAAAAATATGTCTTAATACTGGCAATGTCTGTTAATTCCATAATCATGAAATACTAAAAATGTTTGTTGAATCCCATAGGCATTAAATAAAGCAAAGCATAGAAATTAAGCTTGGCTGAAACAATGACAAAGAGGCTTGAAAAGGGCCACCTCTTTTGTGAAAAATCATTGTATGATAAACTTTAACATTGCAAGTGACTTAATAAAGCTGTTTTCACTTAAATACTTATATTCAAGGATCCATTCATATATTCTATATATGAGGTATGTTCCTTCTTAAAACGAATTGTATTCTTATACCAAGAAATACTGCATATTACTCTTTAAAACCTTCAAAGCCTTTACAAAGCAAGTTGAATGTGCCTTTATAAAGGAGGCCCTTAAACATAGGCATATATTAAAAAGGCACATTTGATTGAACAATGATTTGAACAAATTTAATAGAAGAAAACCATACAATGTTACACAGCGAATATTATAACCCTAACGCTTGTGGTTTCAGAGAAGATTTTTTAAGATATTCATTTTATAAGTCAATATAAATCATTTACCCCTGATCAAATTATCAGTAATAGTTTTGAAATTCTTACTTTAAAAATTGTATTTTTGTCCATTTATAAGACACATTGGAATATAAGATGCAGGCAACTTTTGTCTTGAAAAAGTCTTATATTCCGGAAAATACTGTAAGTCTTTATAAATCTTGAGAACCCTTGACATGGTTAGTGTTTACCCTAGTGACATGATTGGCCAAACTTCGTAGAGAACCAAACTTTCAGCCTTGTGGGTGGGTCATAAAATGGAAGGTCCCCCCTCCATTGTTCTGAAGCTAAATCCCTTTTATCCCAGTGTTCATTTCATCAAGCCAGACAGTAAGATTGGATAAGCCTGTGCCACCCACCTGTAAGACTTGGGCTACAATCTCCCCACCATGCCTCTTGGAGTCTTTCTCCACCTGAAATAAAGACAGTCATGAAAACAAAAAAAACTAGCATCAAATGTTAAAGATGCACTTAACAGAGAACTTTATTTTTGCTGCAATTG